>PGCI01000429.1:0-64705 GCA_002873125.1 Puccinia coronata f. sp. avenae | reverse complement strand
AGAAGAGTTGGTCTTGCCAAATTTGTGCCTTGAACAATCAGAAATCGATGGTGTTACAACCAACAACTCGGACTGGTTCCCTTTCCTAAACAAAGAGGTGAGTCAGAAGATGCAACAAATATAAAGGTCACAGCTTCAAACAGTCACTTACCTTGTCATTTTCTCAGTATCTTATTGGTTCACTACTCATTGGATACTTACATAAACTGATTTAGCAAGATATGTAACACCAAATCCAGGTTGTATTGATGTTATGCGGTGTCACACTTCCTTGTTGGGACGCCTTGCAAAGGATGTGATCAAAAATACGGCTAATGAGCAATCACTTGGTCATTAAGAGAGAATCAGTTTTCAATCAGCCTATGTTTGCGTTAGATTCAAAGGAGTTGATATCAGATGTAAGCACTTACTTGGTTGGGGTATCTTCTGTCTCCAGATCGAACAACTGAAATGTTGTATGTCAACTGAACCTTTCAGGACTTGATGAATCCATTGGTCGCCAAGCATCTTGAGTTTCTTCCTGAGGAGACAGGTGGATCTAATGTCTACAAGCTTTCACAGTCTTCAAAATGGTTGAAAGACTTTCAACCAGATCTTTGAGTTCAGATGGTGGAATCAAATTCAAAACATTTCTACATATTCAAACCTGTCCAGTTAAAAAATCACAACACCCTGATCCCAATATTCTTCTACACCCAGAATTCCAAAACCTACTCCAAATGCTCGGGGCCAATCCTAAATTCCAACGCAGATTCTTCTCAAGTTGAAACACACATGGCCTCTGGGATATCTTTTGATGAAACTGCCTTGCAGACCATTCTAGTGGATGACTTTGACCTGACGTAAAATGGAATTAAATTGAGAAATGGATTGAAACTATCAGAATGTTGCAGAGACCGCATGATTGGTGAGATGTCTCAACAAGGAACAATTTCCTTTCAACTGCATATTGTTACTGACACAAATGCTGCTTTGATTATGTTTCAATTGAAAAATAAGATGATATGAATGCAGTTATCCCCTTGCCAAATCCCTGGAGGAAAAAGGCGGACAAAAAAATCATCAGAAATGTGCCAATCACCCTATAATGCGATGACACATCTGGCAATAAATCTAAGAAGTGGAACAAACACATTTCCTATTATTTTACGTTATCTGGACTGCCACCCAAAATTTCCAACCAGAAGTTCAATTGCCATTTCCTTTGCACCTCAAACATTGCTGAAGCTTTGGAACTGGGAGAAATGGTTGTTGAACAATTCAAGTGAGTAATTCTATTTTTTTTTTTTGGAATAGTTGGTTCTGATGTTTATCCAAGTTTATTAAATTCATGCTTTTATGAAGTGCGAGTGCATGGGTTTGCCCTCCATTTTGGTGATTTTTTTCAAAAAAAAATTAACCCCCAAACACTTGCGTGCCACGGGTTGACTCCCAAGCATGTGTGTGAGCAACATGCAAAAAGAGCCGGTCATGGGTGTCATACAACCATGCAGCCTAATCAAACTCGAAGTAGAGGCATTGAGGGAAGAGTGTGAAGCGCACCCTTGCCCTTCAAACTCGCATCCAACGCTTCTTATAAATTCTTGCTCCACAAATAGGGCAACATTGCTTCCAAGCAAAATTTTTTGTTGTCTCTGTAGGACTCCTTGTGGGACAAATTTTATATTTGGTAAAGATCTGGCTTGGGGAAATAAACTGTTTTACCAGGTTGAAAGGCTAATACAACAGTTTACAGGTGGTTTATTGGCCTTCCCCTTTATAAATACTACACTATTTGTAAGGAATCTCAAAATCAATAAAAAGAGAAAAGAGATATGGCTGATTTCAAGATTGAACTACTTAAGTATAGTAGTCTCAATCAGACTTAGATCAATGAATCAATGAAACAAGTGGATGGTTCAACTAGTAAGATGGATAAACAACCCAGTGGGGTTAATTTATGTGGAGTGATGATGATGGAGTGATGAGATGATGTGGATGGTTGAATGGTATGATGGTGATGTGTAATGATTTATTATGGTTGGTTGTTGTTGTTGATTATCTATGGTTGGTTTATGTTTTTGACTAATCTTTAACAAGATGATGATGGCTAACTTATTATGACTTATGACTGTTGTTGAATGACTAAATAAGCTGAAGATGGCAAGCTTATTGAGGATGATGGTTGGTGACTGATACTACTACTAATCTTGGCCACTAATAATAAGAGAATGGGGACAACTGTAACTTATTATAAGGTTGGGTGGTTGGTTGATTTACTAACTGAATAGCTCTAACACTTTGACTTATGATGACTGACTTAATTTACTGACTAACTGACTGACTGATTGGTTGGTGATGGGGTGATGTTCCCATGACGGGGGGGGGGGGGGAAAGGAAAGTCCTGGTGAGAGAGGCCCTCCTTTTATAGAAAAATATGAGGCATTTTTGCTGGTGGTGATTTGATTTGAGGCATTTTTGCTGGTGTGAACTTGAGAACTGCACAGCCTCCTGCAGGTTGTGCATGAATTGAGCTATTTTTGCTGGTGTTGAAGATCTGGGTTGCACAGCATTCATGTGGGTTGTGCGTAAATTGAGCTGATTTTGCTGGTGGTGAAGATCTGGGTTGCACAGCATTTATGCGGGTCATGCATAAATTGATCTACGTTTGCTGGTGGTGCAGATCTGGGTTGCACAGCATTTATGCAAGTTGTGCATAAATTGATTTATGTATGCCCCCTCTGCACGTGTATGTGTATGTAGCCTATGTAGATGTATATGTATGTAACCTGTAGGTGTATATGTAAATAGACTCTGTATATGTAGCTATCCTGTGAGCCTGATGATGGTGTAAGGTCATGATGAGATGCTAATTCCTCTTTTTTTGGTATTGGAGCGCAAATTGAACACCACATCCCCCCCCCAACTTAATGCTGTCCGCAGCATTTGTGGAAATGCCAAAAGATGGTGTAATTATTTCTGGTGGAATGACATTGTTTGAACTAACTTGATTCGCCCTCCCCTTTGTCTTCTTCCTCTTCCTCCTCTTCCTCTTCCTCCTCTTCTTCTTCCTCCTCTTCCTGTTGTGTTGATCCTTCTCCTCCATCTTCCTCTCCGCTATCCTGTTCTTCCGGTGTCAAGTCTTCTCCTTCCTCTTCTTCAAGTTCTCCTTGGGGATAAAACTTCTTGATATGGCTTGCCACAAAGGTACGGGTTAATACTGTTCTGTCCAGTTCCGCTAAGACATATGGGCCTCTATTCATTTTTTTTACTATTTTGAAGGGACCGTTCCATTTGTGTTTGAAGAGGTTTCCCCACTGCGTTTCCAGATCCTTATTGTATACCAGTACTAGGTCTCCCAGAGTTAATGTTTTTTGTAGTCAATGTGCCAGTCTCTTGTCCCAGTATCTGACTGAAGTCTCCCAAGCTTGCTTGATTTTCTGATATATTGCCTTTTCCATCATTTCTTCTTTTGCTCCCAATTGTTTTGCCCGAGCTTTTAATAATTCTGCTGTGGTCCGGATATCTGACCAATTCACCGTAAGGAAGCTCCCCAGCTCTTGATCCACAGGCAGTATTGCAATTTGCCCAAACTGTAATTTGTAAGGCGAATATCCTGTTGTCCTTTTAGTTGAGATTCTATCCGCAAAGGTGACCAAGGGCAAGTACTCCTTCCATTTGTTCCCATTCTCCCCACACATTTTTGTTAACGCATCTTTTATTTCTTTATGACCTCTTTCTACCATTCCTTGAGCTTCTGGGTAATATAGGGTGTTATCATTCGAAGATTAGTCCCTTCTTTTTTTATGGCTGCTTGCTATTCCTTCTTGAACTCTGCTCCTCCATCTACTGTTACTTCTTTGGGCACGCCGTAAAAATAAATCCGCTCTGTTAGAAACCACTCCGAGACATTCTTGGTTTTCAGCTTGACTAGCGCCACCGTTTCCGCCCATCCGGAGAAGTCGTCTCTGGCTACTACTAGATATTTCCATCTTCCTTCTTTGATGGGTACGGCATCCATACTGACTTGCTCAAATAGTGTTGTTTTGTATGTTGCTTTGCCTCCCTCTTTCTGTAAGTCCCGACTCCGCCTCTGGCAACTTTCACATGATTGGACCCATTTCTTAATTATTTTCTTCATCCCTTCCCACCAGTATTGTAGCTTTATTCTCCTGTATGTTTCCGTAACTCCCCGATGTCCTAGGTATTTGTGCAATGCTTTCATAACGTTCTCTTGTTCATTTGGGATTGATACCATTATTTGGCTGTAGGGTGCATTCCTCTTTTTCAGCTGGTCTTCTTGAATAAAGTTGTCAGGCTACGTGATGCCAAGTACTGAACCTTCTAGCTACACGGCCGGCAAAATGAATAGAAGAGATTAAAAAATATAAAAATAATATGTTTTATGGGTTTTAGGGAATTTTAGAGTCCTTTTGGGACGGGGAAATAAAGATAAATTGAGGTTTTTGGCGGAATGTGGTAATATTCCAGAGGGGCCTGCAAGCAGGGGTGTTTTGGGATGCCCTCTAATAATCAGGACCTGTAAACAGGGTGGTTTTGACTTGTAACCTGATCTTCTGGGGCCTGAAAGCAGGGGTTTTTATTGTGCCCAGGATATATGATGGGGAGGAGTTAGTAACAAGAAAGGTACTCACTATTTCTTGTTACAGAAATCCTCCAAGGTTGATGACAGGGTAACAGAAGTGGATGGTGATGATGGTGAGTGTTCTGTTGACGCTGGAAGAGGGCTAAATAATATACTGAATTTTCACAAGGTTGAACACAAGGCTATAAGCTAGTGGACAATGCTGAGTGATAATTTTCAGTGGTAATAATAAAGCTGGGGAATCCTCAAAAAGGGGAGAACCAGGGGTCTTTAAATATTCTTCAGAGACCCTTAGAGACAAAATCTGAGAGCTTGAATATAGCAGGGAGCAGATCTTGGATCAACAAATCTATTGAGTGGACTATTTGGTAGATCTTCCCTGGGCCAGATCAGTAGAAGATCCGTCACTGCCGGCATTAACCGGTCAACAACGGCAGTTTGAGCGGTGCTCAAACAGCCGTGTTCAAACGGTGGTCGGACAGGCACTGTCCGACCAAAGCACCTGCCGGCAGGTCGGACAGGCCTGTCCGATCAGTTCCTAGGACCGGTCGCACAGGACCAGCCGGGACCGGTCGGACAAATCTGTCTGACGAGTTGGCTCTTGCTTTGTTTGGACAGTGCCTGTCCAACCACCAGTCAAACACGGCTGTTTGAGCACCGCTTGAACTGCCGTGTTTGATCGGTTAATGCCGGCAGTGCGTGTGAGTAATGGATCTTTATTGGTGATCACATTTGTATGGCCCATTCCCAGGGCTAGTAGATCATATGATGTCATTATCATTTTCGTCTCTGGGGCCTGTTACATGTGTGAAAGGTTTTGTACATGTGTGACAGGTCTTTGTAGTTATTTTTATTTATTTGTCATAAGTATTTTTGTTATATTGTATAAGTCCTATAAGGAGTTATATTTGAGGGGTCACTTTGGTGAGTGACCCTAGGTTAATTTCAGTGTAGAATCCATTTCTGAACTCATTTTTACAATATTGTTATTATTTTAGTAGTTATTAGTTATTTTGTTATATTTTTGTTACTATGTTATGCTTGTCTCTGCATAGTAGCAAGCTGACAATGTCCCAGGGCTACATTTAATCACATGCGTCATTATCTAGG
Source organism: Puccinia coronata f. sp. avenae (assembly GCA_002873125.1). Lineage (NCBI taxonomy): Eukaryota > Fungi > Basidiomycota > Pucciniomycetes > Pucciniales > Pucciniaceae > Puccinia > Puccinia coronata. The sequence continues at coordinate 59,010 of PGCI01000429.1, read as the reverse complement.
CTTTCCTGCGCGAGCAAACTGATGACTTCAAGGCGGAGCATCTTCCCGTCGGCTGGCCTGTTAACCACATAGCCAGCCAGAGCGTCTTAGGTTTAATGAGGGTCTTGCTCAAGCACGAGAGGGGCAATTTACACAATCTCGTGGGTCATACTCATTACCACATTTCCCCCCAGGCATTGACCAACATCAAGGAGGTCAACCGCCTCCCTATTGATGGGCCAGTTCCGAGTTTGATGAATCTAATTTTGATTGTGAGTTTTTTGGTTGCTTCAAGGCGCTTTTGTCCACTCCAGGATTGACCATCTGTTCCCCAGATTGATTGTGCAATGTGTTCCCAATCCAAACTGCATCCCCTTTCTGCTGTTCAGCAAGCGTACAACTCTACTGCCAAGATCCGGATTGCCTACATCCGTCTGGAAGTTGTCCATCACTTCCTCCATCCGGACCCAGCCAGCAATCTGACCCAATGGGATATAATTGATTGTAATTTGGAACACATGCAAAGACAGAGTGACCTTTTCCGCAATGCGTGAGTGCGTTCAATTTTTTGGGGGCTACCTCTTCAACTAACTGACCTTCCCCGCTCTTAGCTTTGCCCGCCTGGTGGTCCAAAAGGACAGGGAACTCTTTGGCACCCAAGAGTTCAGCGCCATACCCCGCAAGGCCATTATTTTACCCACTGATGACGACGTCCAGACAGGAATGTCCCGCACCGCGCGGGCCCATACCTCCAGTGCCAAACCCTTTGAATAACTGGCCAACAATGATTTGTTTTTATAAGAATCAATCTCCATGTGTTCCCTTGCTTATCAAACTGCTGGTTGTTCCACGGTTTCAAAGGCGGTACAGTCCAGCCCATGTAGCTAAGAATATGTGCCAGCCCTTCTCCACTTAGTTGATATCCTTGACCAAAGAACTCCATTCTGAGCCGGTCAATACCCTATCCTACCCTTTCCCTGATCCACAGGCCCTGAGCCTTATTCATTGTGAACATATGTGAATAGTGGACTTTTCGCGTCCAATGCATTACCCCGTTTCTCGCAGAAAATCATCATATCCTTATAGTCTGTCTGATGCGTCTTGTGTTTGCTATATGTGCTCACTCCCTTACTATCCCCAAGCTGAAAGCCGCTCCATCAATGACTGAATCAATCAAGCAATTAACCCTCCCTTTGCCTCACATGAACAACCAACAAAGAACGGTCCCTCTGCTCTCTAGATGCCTGCCCGTCATTTTGTGGGTCGCAGAGCTTGCGGTCCTCAGAGGTGTCCCCAGGACGCCAGTGTCTGTTGCCAGAGAAACCCGTCCCAGTCTGACTGACCGTTCATAATCAGGCCTACGCACGCCAGATGAGCTGGCAAACTTGTTGACCAAATATATGCGGCTAACCTATGGCGCGCCCACCTGCGGTCAATCAGATGACCGAGAACTTCCGGGTATTTGTTGACCGTACCCAACCCCTTGGCAAATAAGGTTATGTGTTGGGACCATGGAGCTGTGCGCCGTTGTGTCAGCCGTCATGTTGACCCGGATCATCTAGATGCCGTCTCAGGGTCGCTTATTGGCCGTCCTGGGCCCCTGATGACTTACGGTTATTTGGATGGTTGATTACCGGTAAACGGGGAACGCGAACTCATGTCGTCATCCATGGCAGGGTCGCGCAAAGGCTACCCGACGCCACTTGTGTCGTGCGCAAGGCATCGAACTCCTCCCGCCGTGTACAGGTGCAGGAATTGAGCAAAAGTGGTGAAGGAGTAAGAATGAGGGGGTACCATGAGTGAGACACCTTAGTTTAATTTGCATGTAGATTAAGAATCTGAAATAATATTCTAAGTTAGTTTTAAGTTTAAGAAGTTATATTAATATTTTTTATCAAATATTACTTTGACAAGGTTTTTCAATGTTTATTCTTATTTCTTGTTTTATGCATAAAACATGGGTCAGCCTCTAGGCACACCAAATTTTTACTTCATGTACACCAAGATTTTGGTGTGCACAAGTGTGTACACCAATAATATTGGTGTAAGGCCATAATGCACACCAAAAAGCAGGTGTACGTAGACATTCACCCCAAAAAAGTTGGTGTACATGCATGTACACCCCAAAAATGGCAAAAAAATGGTGTGCAATGGAATTTACACCAAGTCATTTGGTGTACATAAGTAGTGTACACCAATATCTACATCAGGTTGCAGAAGTGGCACACCAAAAAAACACACTGGAAAAAAGCCAATGAAAGAAAACAACCCTCATGTGTCATGGGTGTCACTAGTTGTAGATGTCTTCAATTTTTGCTGTATATACTGAGGTAATACTGGGTTTTGGAACTTTTATTGGGCACAACTCCTGATCCATCCATGCAACAAAGATTCTGTGAGTTGTTTCTTAGGTTCATTTTTCCTGTAGAATGTGTTTATAAAGTTGTATCTGGTAGTTCAAGGTTTTTGTAATGGGTCAGCCTCTTGGCACACCAAAAATTTACTTCATGTACACCAAAAAGGGTTTGTGGGTGTTAGATGGTGGGGTGCAGGGTGTGAACACCCCAAAGATATCTGGTGTGCAGAGGGGCTCACACCTCTCACAGGTTGTAAATCTTTGTCAATTTTTTGTACAAGGTTAATGTACACCAATTAGTTGGGGTGAACTTGCTGTGCACACCACTAATTTGGCACCTTTTGGTGTGAGATACAGTTTATACCAAAATCATTGGGGTATGCTATGGTGTACACCATCTTTCTTGTTGTACATACTTGTGCACACCAAAAACTTTGGTGTTCATGATCAAAGTACACCTTTTTGGTGTACATGAAGTAAATGTTTGGTGTGCCTAGAGGCTGACCCTAAAACATAATACTGTGTTACAAAGTGAGAGCAGGTCCTACATGTGTAATAATGTCTCTAACATATTTAATAATGTCTCTAACATATGTAATAATGTCTCTTACATATGTAACAATGTCTCTAACTTTGTTAATATGATTTTTGTCATGTTTTTTCATCTTTTAATGTAATCTTTGTTAGATTGTCCCTGAAGAGTAGCAAGCTGATACTGGCAGTGGCCAATATACATATGTGATGACTGGATTTCAGTAGATATTGCTGAAATTTAACTCTGAAGGGGCAGGTCTTGCCAACAGTTGAAGAGAGAGAACAATGTAAATATGTACAATTTGAACTTATGTGTGTGGAGAATGGTCCGTTGAGAAATGAAGTGATCTGGTGATGCCATGTGCCAATCAAGGGTGTGAGCAAAAGCGCCATGCAAAAGTGGCAATGGGGTCATTCCTCTGAAACATTTATTTTGTTGGTGAATAACAACTAAGAAAGATCTCCTTATCAGTATACGCAGTGACCACACGGCTCTGTGCGTTGCAATAGAGGAAATTGTCAGTCTCCCGTTCTCGATATCTGCTACCGGAGCTATTTTTTTCTCTTTATGCGTGGAAAGTTTTTAAAAACTCACCGTGCCCTCAGGCTCTGAAAAGTTGCAGCAAACCATTCTCTCCACGGGCTAAAAGACAACGGTGACGTCGCTACAGCTAAATTCACTTGAAGCAGCGGACTGGGGGGCTCTCACAACTGCATAAAAAGAATATTAAAAGAAGATGTTCAACCCAAGTCAACCTCTTTGAAACTCGAAAGCGGAACAAGGATATATGTAGATATGTAGAAAATACTACCCCATTCTTGTTTTTCCCGATTTCTTCCATCCCTGAAGCGTCCTCCCAGAGTTGTCGGAGGGACTATCATTGATTTTTCTCATACAGTAACCTAAGTTTTTCTTTATCTTCGAAGGGGAATTCTCATTGCAGAGAAAGGTCGAACAGGTAATTTGACTCTGGAATAGGAGTAGTGCAACGAAGGCGATGAAGCAGGAGAATTGCATGATTGTGATTTAGTGAGTCTGAAGGTTAAGTGGATGAGGGTGGATGAAGCAGACGGCGTTGGCTCTGTGGTCTCTCTTTATATCAAAAATCAGTGCTCATCACGAGAAATGACGGTTGCTGTTGGTACAGAACCTGGTAATGTAGCAGGGTTACAAAAGGCCCCAGGCTCCAATCTATTCAACGTTATCATCACCTGTGACGAGCCTGTTACAGCATACCACGCTCCCTTCGAGAAAAACGGCAGGGCGTCTTTTGGTGACAAGGCGAGAGGAAAGGGACTGGGGGGGCCGACACAGGGTAGACATGGCAATAAGCAATGGTGTTCCTGCCATGGTATGCGCCCATTCCGGGAAATGGAGACCAACGTTCTTTGGGGACCCATTCGGACCATCCACCCTGGCACCCACATGTGTATTATGTATTGCAGGTCCTTCGAACCCAGGTCCCGAGATTCTTTGTTTCGTGTGGGTTCACACCATTCATGGCCATGCCGCGCTGCAGCAGATCGCGCGCGGGTTGCACAGCGCCCGGCGCCTGCTGGTTGCTGCCTGGGCCGCCCCCTTTCGTGCTGCAGCGCATTACAGCCACAAGAATCAGCCCAATGACCGAGCGGGGCAATGTGCTAGCAAACGATAGAGATTCGTCGAATGGCTGCAGCACGGAACAGACGCAAAGGATGGCTACGCGACCCTCTCGAGAGACCAACTGATTGACCAGATCAAACTACTCACGACTCACATCGAACATCAAAACAACATCAAGCACCTCCCTAGCAAATGTGCCAATAAGAAGGCAGAGAAGAAAAGAAGGCGAAGGAAGAATCTGGATTTTGACCGGCATCCCAAATGCAAGATCGCCATGAGGAGTCCGTACCAAGGCGCATTGCACGGGGGACTGGCGTGGTTGCCAGAGATCAAGCCGCTGGCTAGGGTAGAAGGCGAGCTGTTCCAGGTCCTGTTGGTGTCGCGTTTGGTGGAGAAGTCGGACGCGGCGCTTGAAAGCGTGTTGCCCGTGGAATTTGCAGAAGACGCGCAGCAGGAGTGACACGCCCTGGTCGGACCGTCGATGCCGGCGAGTGGGGCTATTCACGTGCGGGCCAGGCGGACGCGGGCATGAGTGGGTGCAGGCAGGTGGGAAGCCTGTGGGTCAGGAGTTGCCTCAAGTCGGTCCCAGACCGCTTCGGCTTTTGCTCACCCACCTACCCATCCGGGACCGGATGTACCCCTGATGTGTCCCAGACGACAACGAAGGAATGCAAAGAAGAAGAGGCGATGGAAAAAGAAGAAGAAGAAAAGCTCAGATCCCACACGATGCTTTTCAACTCAATCCTACCCGACTCAGTGAGAATCATGTCGTTTTTGCCCATCTACGAGGCCTTCTATGCTCGGTTCTTGTGCACGGCGCGGGGCTACATATGCAAGTAAGAGCCTCCCTCAGCGCCCGCCCTGGACGTTGCGGCTATTGAGGACCTGCGACGCCTCCGCGCGGCTGGTGGGCGGGCACGGCTTCCGCAACTTCTGCAGGATCGACCCCCCTCCAAACAGCTGACCCAATGTCGCCGCCGCATCCTCTCGGCCAAGATCAGCCCCGTGGACAATCACGACAGGCAGCCGTGGCCCAGGTCTTCCACTCAAGCAGAAATGCGTCATTTTTATAGGAGGGCTATGGAGGCCAAGTAAAAAACGTGCCATGCACCCAAGTAAGGCATGATTGAGCATGTGTTGCAATGAAGATGAGAATAACACCAAGATATGATGACTGACTTTGAGCAGACGTTGCTCAAAGTTGACTTCAAGGGTGCAGGTTTTGCCAACAGCCTTAGAGAGAAATCAATGTACAATTTGAATTTCCATATGTATGTGAAGAATGTCAATGAAGTGATCTGGGGTCATCATTTTTTGATTGAAAGTATCGGCGAGAGCGCCAAAGGGGGGTGGCAATGGATTCATGTATCTTGCTGGGTTATCTTCATTTTTGCCAACATTTATCCTTGATCAGCTGATCAGTATACCCGCTGAGCCCACCGTTCTGTGCATTACGATGGAGGAAATTGTAAGTATCTCGTTCTCAATATCTAAGCTACTTTGTTCTGAAAATTTCTCTCTAAAACTCACCGTGGCGTCAGACGGGGGTAAGTCGCAGCAAGCGCGTTTCTGCGTGGGTCGAAGGGCAACATTGGTGTTGTCACAGGTAAAACCCCCGGTGTGAATCGACTTGCCGGCTTTCTGCACTGCATACATACAAACCATGTCAAGCGGGAAAAAATATTCAACGCAAGTGTCAACCTCTGGCCTACTCTCAAAAGCTGACAGCGGAAAAAGGGCGTCCATAGAAAAGAAAAAAAAAGAAGAAAAAAACTAACCAATCACTATTCTTCCCCGGCGCTTCCAATCCTGAAGAAACGGAAAAGCCTTATCCTGGCCATCGTTAATTTTTCTCATACAGTATCCTTGCTTTGCGTTGACGTTGAATGGGGGCTGATTATTACAATAAAAGGCTGAACAGGTCACTTGACTCTGGATTAGAAGAAGTGCAACAAGGGCGATGAAGCAAAAGAATTGCATGATTTGGATTTAGCTATGGTCAATGAGGTCTCAAGGTTGGATGGATGTGATTCAAGACAAATCGTGTGCGCGAAAATCGTGTGCGCGAGGGAGTCTTTATATATACATACAAAAATCACATCCTTCAGTATCCATCACGAGAGATACAAATGAGGCTTGTTGTTGATGCGCCACAACCCGGCATTGTAGCATGGCTGTGTATGTACATACAAAGGGATCCGGGCGGTCAGAGTACATAGAACATCCGAGATGAGAAGGCTGCAGCGCCAGAAGCGCCCCAGAGGAGAAACAAGCTACGGTGCCTGCATGCAGCTTACAGTTGCGCGCGGCATTGCGCTGTACGGAGGTTTTGGTGAAGTCCCAAATGTTGGCGCAAGAAAATGCAAAAAACCCAAAATTTTTATGGCTTTTGAGGGGCTGAGGCATCATTTAAATGTTCTCTAAGCCCATATGGAAGCATTTAGCATTCTGTTTGAGGCTTTGGTATGTATTTAGGGCAATATATTGACCTAATTTTATGTACTCAAGCCTTGATTTAGGCTCCGGGTCCCAATAGTCAAGTGTAAAAATAAAAAATAAAAAAATGGCTGGACCAAACAGGTCGCCCCTCATATTTTTAGAGTCTACAGACTCTCAAAGCTCTAAAAATGTGGTCAGCTTGAGTGCTGGACCCCCGATGACAACGGGGTTTTCCCCCGCGTACCCAGAACAAGTTTTGCAGGCGGCTCCGTACAGCGGAATGCCGCGCGCAACTGTACATAGTAAGCCTGCTGGTTATACAGCCGTACTCGGAAAGGATGCGGACTCGGGTCGCTGAAAATCCTCCAAAATTTGGAGTGCAACTTCAGCCACCCTCCTGTACAGCCCGGATGTACAGGTCCATCCGGAGCCTGTACACACCGCTCTGAGGTCCGGAGGCCAGCTTGACGGGGGCCGGGGGTCAAGGCATGCGCGGGGAGGGCTGCTGTGGACCCATTTTTGCACCAGCAATTGTTTGGTGCAGGTCTCGCAACCTCAAGATTAAAGATGACGGAGATAGGTTTTTGAGTGTTCTCAATTTCTTGTATTTTGAAGCAAATACAGGAGCTGAGGCTGAAGTTGGGGGTGGCTGAAGTTGGGTTTTTTGACCAAAAAAAGGTTGCTCTGAACCGCAACCTTTGCGAGTATGGCTGTAACATCCAAAAACAGAGGCACAGACATTAGCCAAGCCGCTTCTCTACGTCCGTGGCCGTTTCGCAATCGACAAGGAAGCAAGCATTCAGGAAACAAGGGTGTTGGAACCAACGGGAGAAGAACCAGCCGCCTGCTCCCGATGAGCAGCGACGGGAAGTTGTAAGAAGGAACCAAGTTCCCCAAGCACATACCAGGTGAGCATCAAAGGAACTTCTCTCTTTATCTCTCCAATGAAGCCAGAGAGTACCAAGCTAATTACTTATAGGCGACGCCGCAACACGGCGAACTACTCAAGGCCGAGCAACTGGAACAACATCAGCAACGACGAGATAACGTTGCAAGGACATTCTACTTAGCAAAAGTACAAAGAAGACTGCAGAAAGGAAGGGCAAGAGAAGGAAAGATCTTGAGTGTGACCGGCACATAACCCAAATGCAAGATTGCCATGATGATATCTTGTACCAAGGCGCGTTGCACGGGGTAAAGGAATAGCAAGAACTAGAATCATATTGTTATCAGAATAGGGTTACAATGATAGTGAACATGAGACATGAAATAAGGAGTTTGTTATGCGTCTAGCCTTATCTAGAAGCAGAATGAACAAATGGAGCGGCACAAGAGTGATTTAGGAAAGGTTGAGTTTAACATAAAAGGTGAAGAGAGAAAAGGGTGTGTAGATGACGCAAGACAATGATATGAACAGGAAAATAAGAGGGAGAATAACAAAAGAGTTGGAACGAGGTCTTTGGCTGTTTTGAGTGAGTATGAGAGGTTCAAAAGAGGTTGGTGTTTGGTGAGTAAAGGGTAATGGTGGTGTTGACGCGCTAAGAGAAGTTTGGAATGTGGAAGTATCAAGTGGGCTGATGAGAATACTAGATGAGCGTGCAAGGAAAGAAGATCAGGTTCCTGAAGAAGCGCATCATCTTTATAGCAGAACTAAGGGTAAATGGCTTAAAATGCTTGACTGTATTGTTGCTAAGTGCCACGGGCCTCAGGGGCATCAGGGCAGAGCGGTATCATGGTCAGAGCTGGCCTGGTTTATTAGGGGGGTTCACGAGAAGATTTATTGCTTCTTGCGCACTTTAAATTTTTTTTCTTGCGCGAGAATTCTTGCTTCAATTTACAATAAAATTTTAACACCACAAGCAGCCCCCACGGGTGTCTTGCTCGCTCAACTTGACTAAAAAAAACTTAATTATATGTGCGCAGCACATCTAAAAATTTCTTGCGCTGCTTAAAAAAAGGGTCAGGCTTAATGCACTCCAAACTTTTACTACATGCACTCCAACATTTTGGAGTGGGCAAGTGTCCACTCCAAAAAAAATGGATTGAACAGCCGTCCACTCCAAAAATATTGGAGTGGGCAGTTGTACACTCCAATATTTAGACATTTTTGGAGTGGAATGTTGTATACTCCAATTTGTTTGGAGTGGACTTTGAGTGCACTCCAAAAATTTTGGAGTGGACCTCACTGAGCAACGGTGGGCAGATACGTTACGGTACGTTACAAGTCCATTATCAGGGATCGTAACTATTTTTATTTATCCAAATCCACAGGATTTTGTAACGTAAATTATTTTACCTGTAAAGTATCGTACTGTAACTTTTTTTTTTCAGGTGAATTTTTGATCTGAGTAACGTATAGTTATATGGGGACAATTTTTTTTAGATAATGGGAACGTAACTCCTGCAGGGTTACGGTACATTAACAAATAAACCTCCCGTTACCCACATTACTTGAGCTTGGCAGCAAAATCCCAGCAAGCTAGCCTGACACCAGGTCAGAAGCTGGAATTGAACCCACAACACTGCTGCCGTGCCCCCAGAACAAACCTGGCATTCTTGCCACACAGCTATTCTTCTTTTTGTTAGGGGGCAGCACCCTTGACCAGTTTTCACCTGCTCCCCTGCTTAACCTCTCTTGTTCTGCAAGGCTCTAAGCTCTTTGCGGCGAGCCCCCTCTGTGCTCAACCCGGCACTCTACTTCCCCTTTTGTCTGCTTCGCTCGGCGCCTGACTGCTCTCTTCGCTCAGCTTCCCCCTTTGCTCAGCTCTCTTTGACAACACACTCTACCCTCACCGTCAAACAACTCTTTTGTCATCTCATTTTACTCGCCTCCAAAAATTGCACCATGGTCCCTCCACAAACAACTCATCGCTCCTGTGAACAGCCTTCACATGCCGCCGGTAAGTTTATTCTTCCATCCTTCCTTTTTGAATCAGTCATCCCCTCCTAACTGATTACATTTATTGGCAGGAGTCAACCAACCCAAGGCGTTTGCAGGCGGCAACAGCACGACTTACGCAGATAAAGTCAAAGCAAACATTTGGCAAGCGACCGCTCGTCGCTCCGCTCGCCTTGTGGCTAAAGAAACTCAGGTAGCGATCAATCAATCAACGTATGCCGATGTTGTAAAACCAAAGACAGCAGTGCGAGCTGCCTTGGTTGCTTGCAAGACAATGGTGAGATTGCTTTTCACCATCAGTCTACGTGGCACCAGCTTAGTTGCTTGTGAAGTCAGTCGCTGATGTGTTTTGACCTCCTCATTCAATAGGAAGTAAGCCATCAAGCGATTGCTACCAAGAATATTAAAAAAAAAAGTCACGAGCTCGCCGCGATTGCCAATCGGCCTCGGAACGATGTTGACAATGTTCTACCTCGTCGCAAGGTCCTACCAGTCACTGATGGTGAGAAAGATGCCAAGGCCCTCTCTTGGCAATCTATATCTAATCCTTTTGGTCACCCAGCAGTTTGCGTGGACGCTCTATCTGGTTGCAACATTCTCCTGGCATCGGGCGGCGCGAGAGATGCCACGGTCCTTTCTCAGCTTTCTTCCGTTCATCCGCTCGGTCACACACCATCTTGCGCAACTAAACGAAAAGCGAAGGGTCCTCATAATCAAAAACGTATGTCTTCAGCGTCTGAATGATGAGATCTTGCTTATGCTCATTCTGACGATGTGTTTTTCATTTGCAGAAACGTCAAAAACGTCCGGTACCTTCATGAAGGAAGATGAAGCTGGGTCGCACCACCAATCGCTGTTGAAGGATCAGAGGCGCTCTCCAACTGGCACGTCTGGAAGGGCTAAAATAGAATTATTGTCTGTCTCTGAAGCGTCGAGCTCAGACTTGTCAAGTCTTGGGGAGGATGAAGGTCGGCGCACCCTCAAAAGACAAAAACCATTGTTTGTAAAAATTTCCCTGTATGTTGGCAATGATGCGCAGTAGTTGATACTGATTGCTCTGTGCGTTCTTTTCTTTTGATTGACTTCTCCCTCTGGATGGGTTCCTCGTAATTTGCTTTTGGGAACTATGGTTACTCAATATTCATTCAAATTCATATTGAGCACAACTCATCTTGCTCTTAATGAATGTTGGTGAATGAGTAGCCTGAATGCCCATCAGCGAATGAAAAGGAACGCATGTACGAGTAAGAGGAGGAAAGGAAAACGGGAGAGGCACAGCCTTAAGAATTTTACTAGCAATGCTCCGCCTCCGGCCTTTCGTATCATTCAAAAAAAGGTGGAACCAATCGATCTGTTCCCTGCTGTAACACAGGATCTGAAGCAGAGAATATTGGAGCGTGAGAATCTCCGGGAGCTATACAAAAACGATCCAACCAATCAGATTGAACCTACCAAATCCAAATTATATCCTCAAACCCAACCAACGAGGAAAACAAATCGCAAACAAAACGGTCAAAGACACTTTCTATCCCATTGAATCCGGTTACGCCAAAATCTATGACAAACAAAATAATCAGATTATCGCCATGGTCGAGTTTATTGAGTTTTCCAATCTCTCAAAACAACAATGGAACGATTTGAATTATCTATCTGTCTTTTTACACCAATGTAAAGAGTTTATTTCCCCGGTTGCATCTCAATCTGAAAGTGTGGTGGAGTCATGTGGGCTTTGGGCTGGAGAAAGGGATATAAAGAGCTGGAGATTCTTGGGCGTTATCGTAATCAGAAAGCTATTGACAATAATCCACGAGGATTTGCCAAGCTCATGAAGAAATCAAGTCGGGTGGGACAAATTTTATGGGATACGTTCCATTGCTTTGGAAACGTAGCGGTTGAGAAGAATCACAACTACATGAAGAAACACAACATTCCCTCGGTTGCAGATAACAACTTTCCAAAAACACCTGGCAACCAATCACCCTTTGGTTTTGCCTCGAATCTAGCTTTCTCCTCTCACGGTTTCTATAATCATCAACACAAAGACGGAGGTGATGCAACCGAACTTCCTCTTGCTTTTGCTTTAGTCATTCCTACTTCCAAAACTACAGGTAAAATTGCAACTAAATCTGAAGGTTATGACGTTGACAATGGGCAGTTCATTTTTAGAGATATCCAGATAGCTCTTAATTTCAAACCTGATGTCATATGTAGAATCATCTTCCGAGCTCAAGAATATGTGCACGGAACACTTCGTCCTACGGAAACAACCAATTATACCAAGTTAGGAATTTCATTGCAGGTTGCAACTAAAACTAGCAACATTTGTAAACAATACCTCAAAGGTGAATTTGATGATGATTCTGACTTGTACTTTAGTGGTGTTGATAAGCTATTAGAATGATCCAAGTTTCACTATATGATCTATTTTTAATACGATTATAATTGTTATTTTGAGAAGAATCTTTGAGCCCAATTGAAAACATTTATTAGATTGAATTGTTGCTTTTGATTATTTGAAGTCATGAATCCTTTTCATTTCAATTTGAGTGAATAAATTTCAATGAAATTGACATAAACCACAATGGTTCAAGGAAATTTTTGTTTGTCAAAGACAGAGATTCCAATAAGCTTACTGTCAATTTGATCATCTGATTACATTATGATTTATTATCAATTTAATCTTGAAGATTTTACAAAAGAAATAGCAGATTTCCAAACAAAAATTGAACGCAGTGGGGCTTTATAGGTCAATAATCAGAGTGAAGATTATAATGTAGTTGATTTTACATTAAGCATTTCCAAACTTCACTTGAATCACAATTTTAGTGATTGATTCATTTCTCCAATGATAATCAATTTAGTACTGTCAACTGAGCTTGATTTTAATTTTGGCATGAAGAATTCTTCTTAATTTTTAAACTCATAAAAAGTGATTTCTCAAGTGGTCCATGATAATATAGTGAATTACCCCTATGCTTGCTTATTCACAGTGACAGGAGAATCATTTTGGTGAGTTTCCCACTTGAAGCTTTCAAATTTTCTTTCCTCAGGTCATTAATATTCAATTGCAATTTGAAGCATGCATTGCAAGACATCATTTCAACTTTCATCCTGAATCATTTTGAATTCCCCAAACAACATTAGCCTTGATTCATTGACAATGAGAATCTAACAAAAATCCAAAATCAGTTTTCACATTTGGTTGGAAGGAAAACTTTAGTGATGAAATGATCTTGGAACAATGATGCATGTTAATAATAATAAGAGGTAGATAGAAAATTGGGGAAGCCCTATAAAATGTACATATTTTTCCTGAGGAAAGCCTACTGGAGTCTGATAAATCAATTTAATTAGACTATTTTCTATCATGAAGTGTGAGTCTGACAATAATTTGGTTTGAAGATATATTTTCTCTTTGGTCAATCCTCTATTATCATTAATAATAAAATGGCTTAAGTCACCACTGATTATAATTTATGATGAGCTGTAGATATTGAATGTGGGAATAATTGAGATTCTTTCAGAGGAGCTTATCATTAATTGATATGATAAATCTAAGCAATGAGTATCTCCTATCAATATCATGATTCAACTCTTGAATCTTGCTGACAATTGCAATTATCCTTCTTAGGTTTATCTTTTTCAAAATATTAAGTAAATAATGAAACAGCAATAACATTTATTGTGAGGCAAGAATCCTACATAGCTAGCAGAATAGACTTGAAAAAATATTAATCAATGGTGATTATAAAAGAATATTTTTTATTTGAATCCTGTGAGTCAAATGACTCAAGATGTTTTGATTGGGATCCTCTGACTCTGAGTCTGAGTCAAATGACCCAAAATGTTTGTAAATACTATTTGTGAAAAAAAGTATTCCTGGATCATGATGTTGACCATTGTGCAAGTGGAACTGCCACTTGTGATACTGATACTGACTACGTGTACATGCCAAGATTTCACAATTTTACATTGGAAAAAACAAGGTTTCACAGGTTCGTAACCATTTTTGAACAGTCCCATGTGGTATTGAAAACATCTGCCGCCCAGGAATTTTTCAGATTGTACCTAAGCTTAACAAATTTTCAACCCAAAACCATCCATTAAACCAAAAATCAGAAACCCTCATCAAATCAACAGCACATTCTTGTCTCATCAAAATGGTTAGCAAATCTTATGAACTTGGATCGTTATCTCAGCCTAACAGACCAGAAAACCAACCTCGCCGATCATCCAGGGTCAGCTCTGTAACTAGTAGGAATCCCTCAAGTGTCTGCCCACCTGCCGATTCTAGACAATCCATCAGCAGACCAGTTCCAGCCGTAGCAGCCGCAAAAAAAAAAACGATCCAGAAAATCCTCTGTCTCAGAATCTGAAGCCAACGATGTTGGAAGTCATGCCAAAAAACAAAAAACTAACAACCAAAAAAGCGTCCCAAAAAAGAAAAAACCCAAAAAAAAACAAGGCGATGCACAATCTAGTCAGCAAAACAATAGCGATCAAGGATCCATAATTGATTTACGCGAGGACTCTGACAATGATAATTCCAAGATACCAGTAACTAAAAAAAAAAATGATGTGAAGTACAATTCTTTTCTGGACTTCTTTGGGGAGCCCTTCTACCCTGAAGATGCACCAGTAAGTCCACAATTGTTTTCTTCTTGATTTCTTGTATTGAAATCTCTTTGCTTCTATGTCTCACCATCTTTCTGGCTCTAATATCACAATACTTACAGGCAGAAGAACTCAAAAAAAACCAATCACGTTCAACTGTAAATGGTGCCAGAAAAAAGTTCGTGGTGGATACAATTCCGACGCTAATCTAAGGAAACATTGAGATGGATCAAATCAAGCAGGACGTGGTGGATCAGGCTGCCCCAACCGAAATCTTGCCATTGAAGCCGGGGCCAAGATACCACCTACCATTGACGAGACAAGAGCACTTGCTGCGCAGAAAGACGACGGAAACAAGAAACTCACAGCGTTCTTTGGGCGAACAGAAAAATTCGATAAAAAGGTCCTGAACCAAATACTCACTATTTGGCAGACACAAAATGCTCTCCCCTGGTCGCGTATCAAAGATTTTCACTTGAAGGCAGCCTTCCATTATTCCAAGGCGGACAGCGCTCTCTTTAAACGCAGGTGGGCTGCCACAGAGGCAAAGCGCCTGTATATCTCTTTGCAAAATGGAATGCTTGAAAAACTTAAGGTAAGCGTTTGTCTAATGAAGCCAAGATTTTTCAAAAGACGTAATTCCTACTGATAAATCTTGAAATATAGAAATCATCAAGCAAGTTCACCCTCATTCACGATGTTTGGACAACCAAAGGAAATTGCTATGCTTTTATTGGATCCTCTGTAGCCTATGTGGATGACGACTGGGAATTCAACATGACTCACCTATCCTTGAAGCTAGTCTCCTGGTTTCATCAAGGAAAGTGGCTTGCTGAGCCACTTGCCAATACGTTGCAGAAACATGAACTATATCCCAAGATAAGTAACCCTTTTTAATCACAAAAAGTGCCCCTGTTTCAAAACTAATATCAACTTTTCAATATAATACATGCTTTCTCAGACGACAGATTCTGCTTCAAGCAATAATACCATGGCTTCTAGAATCTTCGATCTCTTGGCCGCCAAGAATGGAGCTTACGCATTTGACTGGCGACCTGTGAACATGCATATCCGTTGTTTCTGTCACAAGATCGCCTTAATTGTCAATGCTGGTCTCGCAGAGCTTGGAATATCCGCTCCCCCACCTCCCAAAATAAAGGAGTCAGTCCTTGGCGCTTTTCCATTCTGTGACAATATGGAGACGATCTTAGAAGAGGACGAAGAGGAGGATGAAAATATAACCAGCGAGGCTGGTGCAGTTCTTGAAATCAATATGGATGAAGAAGACAATTTGGAGCCTGAACACGATGAGGAGGAGCTTGAGGATCTCCTGAAACAAAACGAAATAGAAGAATTCATTCCTGACAACGAAGGTGAATACCAGGCCACAAACCGTAATGAATCCAATAGTTTGGATTGCTTAACTAAAAAGGTCAATGCAAATCTGAACTCTCTATAGAACACATACGGATATTTTAACTCACAAACAAATATATATGGTTAATTGATAATTTAGGTTGACTTTGTTGTCAGAAAGATCACATCAACTAGTGCATGGCGTCAGGTTTTCATTCGTAAAGCCAAGAGAAAAGGCTTGAAATTGCGTGGTCTCATTGCAGGGTATGGAATAAGGTGGAATATTAAATTTGAGAGTCGTGAACGTGCTTATGAGGCACGTGAAGTAAGCATTTTATTTATTTTAGATGTTTTGTCAGCAACTTAAAACTAATTTATTGCTTTTTATTCCTGTTAAAAGGTTATTGACGAAATCTTAAAAGAAGATCTTGAGAAAGTCCATTCCCAACGTGCAAGACAACGAGGAAGAAACATGAAAAAGTTGGGCCATTTCCAGGAGATTAAGATTTTGTCACACGAGTGGCAATTAATAAATGATTTAAATGCGGAATTAAAGGTTGGATCAATATTCTGATTGGATTTATTGAAGGTTTTCATGCTGATTGTGAAATAATTTTAGTATTTTTTCTTATTGACAAAGAAGATGGAGGCAGACGGTCCAACTGGGAGTGTTGTGATACATGAATATCTAAAAATGAAAAAGAATCTCCAAAAAAAATCAGACTTGGCAGCACGCGGCGATCCATTGCGTCCAATGTTTGTCAAGATGATCACAAAAGTTAATACTTACTTGGAGGAAGCCCTTTTGTGCGAGATGCTGGTTATGGCGACAATTCTCAACCCATCGTTCAGGCTCGCAATCCTCGAGGCTCATTGTCCAAAACAAGCTGCAGACGCCAAAATCAGACTTGTTGAACTGTTTGAAGAAAGAAAGATTCAGATGGCGGAAAAACGTTTACAAGATAAAGAACGTGAGAAGGAAGCAACTTCAACCAATGAGAAGGAAAGCAACGAGGATGATCTCTGCTCATATTTCAATGGTCCAAGAAACGATCCAGGAAATGACGAAATTGAAAGGTACTTAGGAGGATTGGATCACATTACCAAGGAAGATAATAGCAACTTAACATTTTCTGCCTTGAAATGGTGGAAGGTACGTGATATTTCCACATGTCTTGAAGTTTTCTTTTTTTTGATTTTCAATGCTAATTTGAACGTTACATCACATTTTTTCTCATGATTTACAGGAACATCAAAATAAATATGTGATCCTTTCAGCTCTTGCCAGAGACTACTTGGGATGTATAGCGTCTTCTTCATCAGTCGAACAAACCTTCTCTGCAGCGGCCAATGTTTGTAGCAGCAACCGTGGAAAACTTTTGCCAAGAACAATCGAGCGATCAGTAAGTAGTTGCATGTGGCTTCGTGATGGGCTTCCTCAAGATGAACATTTTGAAGGTGCAACAAAACAGATCAATAACTTCAAACTCTTCTGTGCCGAAAAAGATTCTCAAAGGTTAAAAGGCTCAAGAGGATGAAAGAGTTGTTAATTTAAATTCCTTTTTAAGATGGCTCTTACAAAACAGCTTTTCTATCATTTCATTTCCAACAAATCAACGTAAAATCACCAAAAAATGTTAGACAATATTCATTTTTGTAAGAGTTTGTCAAGTTACAGTCCCTCTATTTTCAAATGCGTAACGTATTGTTTTATGCAGTTACAGTCAAGTTATCTGATATTTTCAAAAGCGTAACGTAACTCAATTTCTTCCAAACTATCTGGGAACGTAACTACCCAAAAAATTTACCCTTTTGTGAAATTGATATCGTAACCTGAATTTAGTTATCCGTAATGAGAAAGTAACGTAACTGAAAAAGTTATGTTACGGGCCAAGTTATCCATATGGAGAACGTATCTGCCCACCGTTGCTTGAGGTGCACTCCAAAACTTTTGGAGCGGAATTGAGGTGCACTCCAAAGTTTTTGGAGTGGACTTCAGGTGCACTCCAAATTTTTGGAGTGAATTTGGAGTGTATTATTGTTTACTCCAAGGAAGTGAAAAATTTTGGAGTGGAAAGGTGTCCACTCCAAATATATTGGAGTGGAAAGCTCCCCACTCCAAAAAAATTGGAGTGCACACTTTTCCACTCCAAATTGGAGTGCATGAAGTAGAAATTGGGAGTGCATTTAGCCAGACCCTTTATTTATCAATGCCCTTAATTAATTGCACAAAATTACACTCATATTTATGACGCTAACAGACGGGGCCTCATTATTCAAAACCCAGATGCACATAATACTAGCCAAAATTCAAGTTCTGGATAGTTTGACCAAGTCTTTTCAATAGCTTGGCATGCGGAATTTACCTAACCCTCTAGTGGAGCGTAGCTTTCCGTTCAGACAACAAGCAATGCTTTTTCATTGGTTTGGCTGAGTCAATGATTTTCAAATTATTTGCTGCATCCAAGACTCAGGTGCGGGTTGAAAGGGAAGCTGGGGATAGCGCAGCATGAGGTCGCCGTTGTAAGGTGCAAGATTTGTGTTCTGAATATAACGAGTTTGGATATGTATACGACCAGCCGTACCTCCTGTGGTAGAGATGGTAATTACTAACATGGTCCAAACATTAAGTCTTGAGCTCGCTCAAACAAAATCTAAGAAATTGTCAAGAAGAGAGGAAGGCATGTCTGTCATTGTAAATTTGAGTAGTACACATGAAAAACAGCCGGGTGAAGGGATTGCTCGACGGACAGTGTCTTGGTTTGGGCACGTCTCAACATACCCCAAATTCAAACCCAAAAGGATCTTTCAATTGGGACCCAGACATCCTTGTTCAGGATGGTATACATACATACTTTGCACGTGGGGACACAGCGCCGCAGAAATGTCTGGTCATGTGACTTGTGATAACGAGCTTGGTGTCAGCGCCATTCATTAAGCGGGACTTGGAGTCTTAGCTTGCTAAAATTGTTCGATGCATGCTCTCCAGTGAATAATCAGGAATTGGGTACTTGAAACTCCACCAATTTCCTTCGAAGATACTATCTTTCCAGAAATCTAAAACAAGAAAAGTATGAGCTTTCTCAGAATCACAACATAGACCACCACCTTTCCTTCCCGAACCTGATACTGATTTGATCGGCTTCAGGTGTCCCCCTGAGCTCTCAATATTAAAAAAAAAAATGCGGAAAATAAGTCTTTGGCTCTATACCCTCCTAGTTAAGCACCTCTTTTGTGAAGCGGAATGGGATTTATCAACTCGCTCACTAACCAATGAATTTTTTCTGTTGGCAGCTTGTGACCAACTCTTCAGAAATGTTTCATCAGGGAACCAATTCCCTGTTGCCAACCCACTCAGTAAATAGATTTATGTCTGAGGGCCCACACTGCAAAAGCATAAGCACTTCCTCAGAGCTCATTCCAGATCCTGAAACCAGCCAGAATGTGAGTTTAATTCTTTGGGAAGATCAACCACATGTGGGAAAATAACATTCATAATCTTTTCATATCATCTTTTGATCTACCAATCAGAAGGGGAAACAAATTGAGCTGTTGGGAATTGAAGTTGCCCCCCAAGAAAAATGCCCAATTTGTCAAGAGGAGATTGACTTGGAGAATAAATCTTCCTTATACAATTGCAAAATTTGCAACCAACCTCTTCACAAACAGTGCTACAAGTCTTCATTAAACTTTCAAAGTAGATGCCCTCTTTGTAGAAGAGAGGATAAAAAGGCACTCAAACTTCTGCATGACTCATCTATTGATGTATCATCCAACCCAGCCGTAGTAAAACAACAAGAAAAAAATCAAATTATGCAAATTATGAACATTTATGCAAAGGTGACTGTAGGAATCTTAATCTTTTTTTTAGTTTTTTTTTTTTGTTATTCAATTCCGGCTTTCCGGAACCTCCTGTGATGAAGGCTCTCCGTTCACATCTGATAAAGTCTATTCATCTAAACAAAGGAAAGCTCACGAAGGCTTTAGGGAAGCTACAAAAATAAAGGAGTGCTGAGAGGCAGTCTTGATGGAAAATGTGTCTATAAATCAATACTTATACCATGATCAATGAAAATGAAATCAAGTTGGATTTTCCTTTTTAGATTTGGGGGGGAGGGGGGGGGGGGCAAGGTGAATGGAGGGGGGGGGGGGGGTTACTGTATTGGAAAATTGAGAAGTGGGAGATTGGCCCAAGATGGCAATCAAATTCTTCACACATTATCCAGTTTTCTGGCCATAAGGTTATTAAATCAATGGTCAGCAAAATGACCATTGAGCAGTCAAATCAATGGCGAACTCCCCACTGAGCTGGGAATTTTATGGCCAGAAAATTGAAGATTGATCTTTCAACTTGATGGCGAGTTTTCTGACCCTTGAGTCACAAATCGTCTACCAGAGAACTGGCCATCAAGTATGTGAACTGGATGACCAGTGCACTCTGCGCCACTGATTAGCTTGGACGTGGGTTGTGGGGGTAGGAGCTTTAAGTACCTAAATTGAAGGGTGAATTGAAAGGGATTGGTGGGTCTGGTGGGGCCAGCGGGATCCAGACAAATCTACTCCCAATTGCGTCTGATGAATTGACTTGCGGGCTCTCGCCAGTCAGATTTGAGTGAAGTCCTCATTATTAATGTTCACCGGCAGAGCCGAAGCTTCACGCTCAGCATTTCTCGTTGTAACCATTCCTCCTTGCTAAGCCACAACTGACCCAGTGAGCTTCATTGATGGTCCTCGTGTGATCAAATCAATTTCTTGTTTCAAAAAAAAAAAAAAAGATCATGACCAAAGGAAAAAAAAACTTCTTCACTCTTTATTACATATGTGATGAGTGCTCGGAGCTTCCCGGATGTGGTAATTTTTTTTCATACATTATAAAAGAAACCTTGGACAGCGTGAAAGCATTTTTTTTCGTCTGATTATGATAAGCCACCCACGACCTGCTGAGCTTTGCAGCTGCCGTTCCTCTGTTGACCATATTTTGTTTCTGTCGGTGCTCTGCTGTAAATTTGTCACATTCTTGCCCGAAACGGTCGCTTCAGGCATTGGTCTTCTTCATACAGTGAGTCGCTCTCTGATATTTTATGAAAACAACATCACATCCAAGATGCTTAACGCGAAACGCCAAAGGTGTATCGTATTCGACGGGTTTCAGCATACAACCGGCCGCACCTCCGAGTCCTGCGGTGCAGATGATCTCTAAACTAACTGGCTTTAACGAGCTCGCTCAGAAATGTTAACAACGGAAAACTGAAGACAGAGAGGTATAAAGTTGTAAAGCTATGTACGCAGCAAACCTTACGGCTTGGTGAGGAATTTGCCCGATGGGAAGTGTTTGGGTTTGAGTAAGTCTCAAATATCCCAAGGCAAAATCCACACGACGTCGACGCCCAGAAGATGCTTTACTTCGGCTCCAGTGTCTCCCTGCAATACGCCGTACTTTGCGAGTAGGCACTCAACGTTGCTGAAATGTCTGAAAATGTAAGCTGTGATGAAGAGCTCGGACAGTCGGTACCGTTTTTGAGGCTGGTTTGAATGGATGAGTCTTGCCTCGCTGAAATTTTCCTTCCTCCAATCACAGAACCTCAGCTATCATGTAGGCTCTCCAATCCACTGCCGCGGTCGCGAGCTACACTTTTCGGGTTGGGTTCTTCCCTTCCCTAGGGGGGTCCGGAGGACCATACTCCCAAACCCCCCGGTGTACGGGCACAGCCCCTACTGGCCTGCTTCCCCCTACTGGAGATAGGGGAGCGCGGCGGGCGAGAGAGGCCCTTCTGGCCATTTCCGGCCTCGGTACCTCCCCGCGCCGCCCTGAGCCGTAGGCGAGACTTACTAGCCCCGGCAGAAGTGGGGGGAGACGAGGACCCCTATACTCAGTCCAGAGCCTGAGCCTCAACGGATCGCCCCCTAAACTCTGCGGACTGTGCCCGGAACGGGTCAAAAGATTAGTCAAAAAGACCAAGGGGTGGCCACCTGGGCTGCCCCCTGGGTCAAAAATTCAAATTGCATCGGGGGCCGCGAGCGGCGCCCTTACAAGAGGGGAAACAAACAGGATGCCGGCAGAACGTAGGCTGCGGCGGGCGGTCAGAGACTCTCCACTTGCTCCAGGGCATCTTGCAGGTCGAGGGGGAGCCAGGACAGTACGAATTGGTCTCTCTCACGAAAGCCGGTCGTCACGCCTCGGGAGAGACCGTCCGCCCGATTCTCTGCTGAGCAGACGCAGCGGGCTTGCAGGTCCACCTCGTTGAGGATGAGGACGTCTTGGATGCTGCGCCATTCAGAGTTCACCGCCCTGTCGTTTGAACGCCTCTTAGTGATCACCGCCTCTGTGGTCGTGTTGTCGGTGTTGACGTAGAAAAGGCGGCCCGGCCTGACGTCCAGCTCGATCAACATTAGGAGGCCGAGGCGCACGGCGACCGTCTCTAGCCACGCAATGTTTTTTACGTGGTGGAACGCGTTCTGCCATCCTTCTTTCAAGCGGAACTGGGCCCACTTGCCGGAAATAATGATCCCGATGCCGAAGGACTCGGAGGCATCGCCGACCCATCCAACATCTGTCGGGGACTGTTCTGGGATCAAGCATGTTGCGGAGTAGTTGCACAGTACGTGCGACCATCGATACATGTCCTCGGATACGTCCTGAGGGGCGGGGCGCTTCGCGTGGCGGTCTACCCAGCTCTTTGTCCAACGGTATACGCTAGAGAGATTGCACTTCATCTGCGGGAACAGGCAGGCCACATGGTTCAGGCGGCCTACCAATACCTCTAGAGACCTTGTTATAACCAAAGGTTGCGTCGGGTACGAGGAATTCCTCCACCTGCATAATCCTTTCCGATACCTTAGCGTCGGGGAGCCGGACAGTCATATTGAGGCCATTCCAGTAGAAGCCAAGGAACTTCTGCTCGTCCTGGAAAGGACTTCTCGACGTTGGCAACGACTCCGAGCTCGGCGGAGAGGGCGACGACTTGCTCCATGTCGATGTTGTTGGTGGCCTCTTTGATGAAGAGATTGTCGTCGACCCATCGAAATATCCTGGTGAAGTTGAACTCCCGCAGCATTATCATCTTCCAGGCGTCCGCCGGTCTGCCAAAGGATCTGCAGCCTGCCACGCCGCCAAAACATATCCTGGTGTCAAGCAGCAGCCGTCCGTTGAAGTCCAAGGTGAGCAGATAGGGCCATTGGGAGGGCGCCGTTGGGATCTGGCGGTAGGCCTTTTCCCAATCGAAGAGGGCAAGCTTGCAGGGTCTTTTTCGTGACCGAAGGTACGAGGCGACCACCCCAAAGTCGTCCCAGGTCGTGGAAAACTTTGCTTCGTCCACGTAAGAGTTAACAGAGCAAACAACGGTGGACTTCTTAGGAAAAGATAGGTTGTTGATGAGGCGTATTGAGTCGTTGCCTTTCACCACCGCTCCTAGGGGGCTGGATCGGAAGAAAGGGAACCTGGCGGCAACTTCTTTGTGAGTGAAGGGGCCAAACATCCAAACCTTTGCCAGCTCGGTAGCGAAGTTCTTCTCGATCTTCTCTCTGGCAAGGAGGGCGGAAGAGTGGTTCGGGGGTGTGATCGGGGGTGTGAACCACTTCAGAGGGCCGACACGGTGCTTTGGGATTCCTTGGTCGAAGCCGTGCATCAAGCCATGCAGCATGTCGTCAAACTCTGGAAGGAAGTCCGCGTTCGCTATGTAAGGTATACCATGGGATACCAACTTTATTTATTTTATAGTTTATGTTATGTTCTATTCTCACATTCTATTTCACACCACATCGTCATAGTCTCACACCTCAAGAGCTGTTTATTTCATATTCATACTTTTCAGTCTCCCATCTAGCATCACTTCTCCACATAAAACCTTGTCCCTAAACAGATGTATTCCCTCATTGTTTTCTCTCTGCATCTGTTTAGTCTACGGAAATTATTAACACATATTTCCGCTTCTTATAGGTTAAAAGCTGGCTCTACGACAATGTCGGGATCAAGATGCACCACGTCCAAGGCAAAAATAACGGAGCAGCAGGAGCGGGTCAAAACACCCGAAATACAATCTTTGCCGTCACACATTCAGGATGACAATCAACCGGATGACATTGCGACGCAACTCTACAAAATTGAGCTCAAGAACAAGGCCGCCATGCGAACCAGCGCCAAAGCTAGGAATGCCACCAAACATGTCAGCCTTAGAGACAACACTGTTGCCCAAAAAGCTTCAACAATGTCCTCTCCAGATTCCCCACATTTTTCTGATCATTTTCATCTATTATTGTCCATAGTTGTGATGTATAATTGAGGAGTAATTACACCTTGAACATCTATTATTTTCTAAGTTCAAACCATATTGAATATATGCATTTTAATCAACAAGGTTAACCATTTTTTCAGCTAGCTGAATGAAAACCTCCATCATCACTCAGAACCACCAACTTAGAAGAATCAGACAACTCTGGACAACATCACTCCTCACTACTCAATCATCACAGATCCCATCACATCCCTACATCATTGTGGTCATTTGGTGTCATCTGATTGAATAGTAAGCAGCTCTTTCCAAGTTCTCTCTTTCTTCAAAGTTCCTCTGAGCTCTTGATCTTTTCATCTATCCTACTCACCTTCTTCTTCAATCTAATAAAGAATCAAACCAATAAACAAATCATCTGTGCTTCTGTGGACTGTTGCCAAAATCCACATAGGTTTCCTGCTACATAACCTTTGCCAGTTTCCTTTGGCATAAAAAAGCAAGGCAGTCTCTGACTGGACCTTCTCTGTTTCTTAAGAGAAGAGGGGTTAAGCTTAGCTGTCCTTAAACCATCCTCCTTTAAGGAGAGAACCAGAATAGCCCATAGAAGGCCAAAGATCAATCATCTTCATAGTTATAACTCTATTATTCTTCTTCCCTTCCTCCCTTTTCATCTTCACAATAGTTGTCCTCTCCTTATCCTTTCTGGAATCAACTATTGTGCCCCCCATTCTTGTGTCCTGTTGTCACAGAAGAGACCCAGGCTCACAGAACAGACCACTTGGCGTCTAGGCAAGCTTGAGGAACAGATCGGTCGTATGGTTAATGCCATCAATAAAGTCACCAACGGCATCAACACCGTCAATGCTAAGGTTGCTACGCTAGCGAGCAATGCCAAATACGCAGAATCCACATCCCGGAACTACGCGAAGCCGGAAGAAGAGGCTTCACCAAAGTACTCTTTTCACATGAAAAAATTCCTCAAAGACCCCATGTCACTCCACCGCTCCATCCACTCAACCATCAAAAATCTACAATTTAACGGCGCTAACTTCACGCTTTGGGAACACCAAATCAACACAACCCTTGATTTTGTGTTCCACACCGACTCATTCCTATCTTCCAACGGCTGGCTTCTCTTAAATCCCGACCATCGCCCGTCCGTTACTATTCTTTTCCGATCCACCGTTGATCAGACGCTCTCTACGGCTACAGCTGGCGCAAAGACTCCCATTGCCATCTATCAAGTAATCACTGACCGCTGTAAACGAAACGATCAACAACATGAATTAAACCTCGTATTGCAACTTCGAGATTTCCACTTGGCAGAACGACAAGTTTCCAACGCCGTGTTCCTTCAAGAGTTCCAAGAATTTTTTGTTGAGGTCCAGCAGAAACACATCAATATTGAAGAACTCCTCGGCCTTGTATTACAATCAATTGTGAAGCCCCCCGTATCGGCGGACAAGAATGCTTTCCGGAACAACCTCAACCACCGGCTGAACACATCCACCGACATCCCTTCTTTCAATCGGGTGTGTCAAGAAATCACTCAAGTTGAGGGGGAACTCGTCACCGGCTCCTCCCTTTCCAATCCCATCTCCATCAATTGCGTCCAACCACAAACTATCAATCATGATTCTGCGCCAAAGGGGAAGCAAACTGAACCCCAACAGCGCTCTCAACAAACCGGTACCCGGACCCTCACAAATACTCCTGCATTTCAGGGCACACCACCTACACCAACCCAGATGGCCGAAAAGGGGTCGAAGTGCAACTACTGTCAACAAGACGGGCACTGGACATCTGTCTGTTGAACCCTTGTGCGAGATATCAACTCAGGGAAATTCCCGGTTGAACAACCCAGCACACAAAATGCCAACCCCGCCAAGGTCCGCATTCGCGCCATCGACGCAACGGCAAACTCGTCTGACACAGTTCTTGTTGATTCAGGGGCTTCTGCTTGCGTAAGCGGCGATTCTCCCTTTTTCAAGTTTGAGACCAGGCTGACCAAGCCCATTCCTGTTTTATTGGCTTCACATGGATCATCTATGTTGTTGACTGGAATCGGCAGTCTGACCATTTCAACTCCTAATGGTAGAATTCAGATTAAAAACGTGTACTACCACCCTTCCATTCCCTACGCCATTCTGTCACTGGGATTTATAACTCTGCATGGTTTCCAACCCATCTTTGACAATCACTCCGGCATGACTCTCAAGTATTGCCATCACACCTTCCAAACTTCCTTCCGTAACAACTGCTGGTCCCTCATTACCTCTAGAAACTCTTCCCTACCTACAAACCAACTAATCCTTTCCTCCATGTCAAACAAACCATCAATGGAATGCATCAAGTGGCACAAGCGGCTGGGACATGCAAGTGACAAAACTGTTCAACAGTTCCTCAAAGGGTTTGTACCCGAGGAAATCCGCCCCGTCTGGAAACCTTTCTTCTGCAAAAAGTGCGTTCTGGCAAAAGCCATGGGCCATTGATCCCTTCCACCTTCTATTGTCCCCAAGGACGAACCTCTGGATCTATTTGTCTCTGACGTGATGGGCCCTTTTGATGACGACATCAACGTTTTCAAATTCACTGTCACTCTGAGGGACCACGCGTCAATGTTCACTTTTGTTTCCCCCATGCACTCCAAGGCCGACATACCAGAACGCCTCCGAACTTGGTTCAAGGCAGTCCACACTCACCTAGGCCGCTACCCAAAGTTCCTCTGTTGCGACAACGGGGGTGAATTCATTTCCAAACGATTCAAAACTATACTCTCTGAACGCGGCATTCGTCTTGTCACCTCCGCTCCCTATCACCCAGAAGAGAATCACTGCAAAAGGGGTTGTATCGGTTACAACCCCCCGCGGTAACGTCGGCCAGAGGCGACCGATGTTACATTGGTCGCCCAGACCGATTTTATGTCGGCCGGGCCCACCGATACATTAGAACAAAGGCATAATGTATCGGTGGGAGCCGCCGATGTAACATCGGTCTGGTAGACCGATGTTACATCGGTTGCCGCCACCAATCTAGCCGCGGGGGGTTGTAACCGATACAACCCCTTTGGCGGTGAATGGAGAGGCTGAGAGGGTAAACCGCACAATCAATGATATGGCTTGGGTAATGGTGAACAACTCCGGCTTGCCTTTTGAATTCTGGAGCTATGCACAGCAGACCGCAGCCTATCTTCACAATCGCATTCCCCTTCCCGTATCTCCCCTAAAACCCCTATCAAAATCCTTTTTAACCAAGTTCCCACCCCTGATTACATCTTCCCATTTGGCGCCCGCGCGCTTGTCTTCTGACCCGTTGAGAAACGGGAAAACAAATTCGCCGATCACGCCGAAGAATGCTTCTTGGTGGGATACCCACCCTCTGGCAAAGGATGGCTGTTTTACAACAAAAACCTCCAGACAGTCACACAATCAGCCAACGCTATTTCCCCAGAATATCAGCAGCTTCCGGTCTCACTCTCACACCTTGACGCGCTTGCCGAGAAAACATCCATTGAGATCAACAACCTGCGCCTTGGTGAGGTCCCAACCAATGAAATTGCTGCTTCCCAGGATCTTGCTATCCAGTCCCTTCCTGTTTGCACTGACATTGCTGTCCCCGCACATATTCACCACGCGTTGTCCGGGTCGCACAGTGATCATTGGCGCCAAGCAGCTGAGGCGGAACTGAGCCAGCTCGAAAAACTTGGTGTATGGTTGGCGGTTGACCCGGTCAAGGGCCACAAGGTTATTGGCGCCCGCTGGGTATTTGCCCTTAAACGGGATCCCTCTGGCAACATCACAAAATTCAAGGCACAATACGTGGCTTGGGCGTTCAACCAGCGGCCTGGTCAAGATTGCGGGGACACCTATGCGCCCACCGCGTCATTGGCCACGCTACGTCTGTTATTATCTATCTCTGTTCAGAAGGGTTACACCACCCACTCTTTTGACGTCAGTTCCACCTACCTCTACAGTCCGATCAACGAAGAAGTCTATGTGAAACCTCCCACCAAACTCCGCCCCAAACTCAAAGGCAAGGTGTTGCAACTGCACAAAGCCCTGTACGGCACCAAACAAGCAGGTCGATGTTGGTGGCTCCATTTCAAGAACATCCTATCCTCCGAGGTGGAGTCCTCCTTGTATGTGTACAAGCAAGATGACATCTCTATTTTTATCTGGATGCATTTTGACGATAGACTTGTTTTTAGCAACTCCACGCCCGCTTTGGACAACCTGCGGCGCAACCTCACTCAGCACCTCGACGTTAAGTGGCAGACCACTGTTGACCAAATCGTGGGGCTAAATGTTTGCCACCATGCCTCCGGCGTCTACCGCAAGCAACATCTTCTGGCCACCTAAGTCTCTACCTCTTACTCCCGTTGCGTCGTTCACCAGAATACACCTCTCCCCGACTCTCACCTTACCACCTCCTCATCTGACCCCATTAACCCGACCGACTTCCGCTTGGTGCTGGGATCCCTCATGTATCTGGCATGCGGCACCCGCCCCAACATCTCATACGCCGTCAACATGCTTGCCCGGTTCAGCAACAACCTGTCTGAAGAACACTGGGCGGCTCTAGACCATCTCATCAGCTACGTCAGGAAGAACACCAGACGGGGCATCAAATTCACCAATGGGTTGCCCTCTGTGCGTCTTTTTGTTGACGCTGGCTGGGGCGGTGAGCATGAGCGTTCTACCACTGGTTTCCTCCTCCAACACTATGGTAACCCTATTGCGTGGGGATCCAAACGCCAAGAAGTAGTCGCCATGTCCACGTGCGCGGCTGGGTATGTTGCCTTATCCATTGCCACCCAGAATCTTGCCAACCTGAAGATTGTACTCAACAATATTGACCCTGTCACTGACTATGAAATCCTGTGCAATAACCAAGATGCTGTCCTGGTGGCGACCGACAACGCCTCCTGGAAGAAGACCCGATATCTCCAACGAGCTTACTATTTTTTTAATGATTTCGTACAACGCAACAAGGTCAAACTTTTTTGGATCTCCAATACGGGGCAACTCACGGATGTCTTTACCAAACGACTTGCTGCAACCAAACACCAGGAGGCAATCTCTTCCATTCATCTCACTGATGTCCCACCTGAATTCTTTTCCCCCTGATTTTCTTTCTTTCTATTTCCCTCTCTTCTGTTTTCGAATCTCTCTCATTTTTTTTTCTGTAATCTGTTTTATTTCTTTCGTCGCATTTTGTCTCAACATCCCAAAACTCATCAAACAAATCAAAGTTGTAGGGGGCTGTAAGGTATACCATGGGATACCAACTTTATTTATTTTATTTTATAGTTTATGTTATGTTCTATTCTCACATTCTATTTCACACCACATCGTCATAGTCTCACACCTCAAGAGCTGTTTATTTCATATTCATACTTTTCAGTCTCCCATCTAGCATCACTTCTCCACATAAAACCTTGTCCCTAAACAGATGTATTCCCTCATTGTTTTCTCTCTGCATCTGTTTAGTCTACGGAAATTATTAACACATATTTCCGCTTCTTATACGCTAACACATCTCTCCACTTGGTCACGTCCATCTCACATTGGACTTTGGTCGGCCATTGGTCTTTGACACTTGTCACAGCATGAGGTGCCGAGCCAAGCATCTCTGGGTCTACCTCTCTGCTAGGCTCTGGGGTCTTGGGGGCGGCCGAGAGCAGCTCGGTGACTTTCGCCAACTCTAACACAAACTCTGCAACAATCTCTGGTTGGTCCTTGTGCCTGGGCCCGTCATCTTGACCACCATATCCTCTATTGCCATAGCCGCCGCCAGAGCCTCTGGTGCTGCTGGAGGAGCCACTTCGGCCACAGCCACCTTGGCCTCTGGAGCTCTCTCCTCTGCCATTCCTGCCGTCGTCACCTCCAGACTCAGCAAAGGGCTGGTTGTTCCTGGCTTTGGTGGGTTTTGGCTTCCCAGTGAGGGGGTCCCAGCCCGCTCTAGTGCCGCCGACTGCTTATGGGTTATTGGTGAAGGAGATCTCCCCAAATTTTACAGCGGTCGCATAGCATTGGTCGACAATATCTTGTTGCCACTTTCCTATGTTGGTCACATAGTGGTCATCATCCTTGTGTATGTGTACGGCAAAGGAATTTGCGCGGACCCATATATCGTACAGTAGGGCAACCATGAAGCACTTATTGTTGAGCAGGCCGTTGACGTGTTGCTTGTGGGTTGCAAGCCAGTCGCAGAAGAGGTTGAAGCCTTACACCTCACGTAGAGTATGGTTGAACGCTCTGTACAGGTTTTCCCACTCCCCGGTGGTGAGGGACCATTCGCTCGGGTAGGGGTAGCCGTGGTAGAGACCGGATTTTTTGCCAGAGGTCTCTGATTGTGAGGGCCTCTTTTCCGTCTGGTAGGCTAAAGCGGCCGCCTGCCACTTCTGATCAAAGATGGTCAGGGGGATGGGGCCACGCATCTCTCGGATATTGCGGTCGAAATATTGAGTGAAACCCAAATTGGCGCTGCGATTACACTTCTCAGGGTCAAAGAGTGGCCCTTGGCTTCTCTTCTCTCTGCTCGACGTGGCTGGTTTCTCGCTGCTCCTCTTGGATGGGACAAGGGCGGAGGCTGTACATGGGGCTGTGGCGGTGGAGTCATTGAACACAAGCTTATTGAGCATCTTCTCGTAGATCCTGAAGAACAGTTCTGCTCGCTCGTGCTTCCTTAACGACTTGTTGAGCATTGCGAGGGCTCAAGGGATGTGGTAATGCTCGGAATATTGCTGCTGCCTAGGATGTCTAGGATGGATGTGTCTGGGGCATCATCTATGGCGCCGAGTGAGGGGAGTGTGGTGTCAGAGGGATCTTCACCTGACTTGCGACTCTTTGCCCGGGACTTGGCGTTTTGCGCAGTGGAGGATTTCTGTTTGGCTGCCTTGGTAGACTTCTGGGGTCCGCCCATAGATGCCGCCGCTGCTAACTCGGTGCTTGCCGGGACTATTGAGGCCGCGATCAGGGGGCCGTTGCTGTTTCTGGAACTCGTTCTGAGCGCTCAAAACAAAGCGGTATATAAGATTATGACTTAATGTTGATTACCCCCCTTCCATAAATAGTAACCTTAACGCTAAAGGGATAAATACAGGACCCAGGCAAGCCCCTACATATGTTACTCATGAAAATGTATGAAATTTTTGGCCAAAACACAAAATGTTACTCTTGAAACGTGTATGAATGAGATTTTTTGGCCTTAAGCTTACTCATGGAAAATGTATATATTTTTACCTGGGGGAGGGGGGTTAGTAATGTGAAATGTATGAAAGAAAAAATCATGTTGGAGCACAAATGCACCCCCCCCCCCCCTTGGCAGGCCAATAGTTTCTGCCAACGAAGAAGACGAGGGGATCTGGTATGTTGTCAACAAGAATATGGATTCACTGTTTGGAGCTGAAAACTACAAAAAAAATATCAAACGCGGCAAGTTTGGAATTGAAGTTGTCCTTGAATACTTGAAAAAAGCACGTCAAAACTCATTATGGAACGCTGATGAGCTCCTTGAATTAAAACTTGTGCGCATTTGTGAATATTTTGAACGTGCGTCACTCATCATCAACTCATTTTATAGTAGTGCGTTGTGCTGATGAAATTTTTACTTGATCAGAATCTGGCGGTGTTCTCCCAAAAAAACATATCAATGAACCAGTCCCAAAGGATCTGAAAGAGCCTATCAAGAAAGTTAAACCGCTCCCAGAGATTTCTACATTAAAGAAATCAACCTGTTTCCCTACAGACAACCCCATTGCCTCAAAATCAAAACCGTTACCTTTGGCAGATACTTCTAAAGCTTCAAAATCTGGCTCTAATATCTTGCCAGGCTCCAAGATCACCAATAAGACCACAATTAAAATTCTTTCTGAGTGCCCAAAATCCAAAGACGGATCCGCCTGCAAAGATTGCTCAATCTCAAAAAACGAAGGTGGTGACCCTCGCGATACTATCCTCAAGTGCCACTGTGGGGCGCCTGAAGTTC
Source organism: Puccinia coronata f. sp. avenae (assembly GCA_002873125.1). Lineage (NCBI taxonomy): Eukaryota > Fungi > Basidiomycota > Pucciniomycetes > Pucciniales > Pucciniaceae > Puccinia > Puccinia coronata. The sequence goes on along the minus strand of PGCI01000429.1, from coordinate 27,013 downwards.
TTCTACCCAGAGGCCGATCTCAAAATGTCAAAGCTCATTGGCTATCCAGTAAGATCATTCTCTATCCTTTCTTCCCAAAGCTTATAGAGAACTGACCCGCTACATCCTAGGATCCTGCCAACTCTTCACTAGTAGTGTTACCAACACCCGGCTAATAACCAGTTACTTTCCGCTCAAACGGCCTCTGGAGAATACAAAAAACAATTCAGAAATCTCACTCCCAACATCCAAACCCAAACCAAAGAAAAAAGCAGTTCAATTGATGTGCTCTGGCTTGAACGACAAAAATTGGAAAAGACCCTGAAGTACTCTTACCATCCATCAATGCATTGTTGGCTCTCCAAGCTTGCATCACGGCGCTCCTCCTCGTTATAAAGTTTGCTTTGAATTATTTGGAACGACCAAGGAATCCAAACTCAGCGAAGAACAAGCCCAGACACTTCATCGAACGCTGGAATCAAAATCTACATGGTTCATAAGCGACACAACGCCACAGCTGAAATCTTTTTGACTAATTGTGAACGCCTAGTCAATGTCCCTCCCTCAGAAAAAAGTGTGTGTTGCAGCCAGTGCGAACTTCTCAAAGACAACGTCTCTCTACTGAAGGCCCTCAATGTTGAGTACGCCACCGAAGACACAATCAAATACATCCTAGGCACTCTGATGAAACAGGACATGTTTCAAAGTAAGTTGATTCGCTATGAAGAGCTGCGACACCTCAATTCGTCGCTTGAAAAACACTCTTGCAATGGTGATGGCGACTTCTGGACAGCCCTTGCAATCCAAGCTAAACAAGGCTTCTTCAAGGAAATGGATGCTTTTCAAGGCCTAGTGAAAGCAGTTGCCATTTGAAAGGAGTGCAAAGTATCTGGCAAAGCAATTAACGGTATGCAATTCAACACCTACTTTGACAGTTTCTTGACCATGATGGCTGCAATGAGCCCTGCCGCCGCAAAATACTTTTGTGATAATTTTGCCGGACAATCTTTCCGTAGCATGAGACAACAACGTCAAAAGAATGGTGGCCAGCTTGATGATGGAATTGTCTTGAAAAACTTTGAAAGGGTTTCTGGGTACATCAAAGATCTTGGTTACACCGGCCCTCTTGCCCTTGCTTCAGACCAGACAGTATGTGTAAAGTCATTACGCTCACATAATGGCCACCTTATTGGGGCCCAAGGTGGGGATGTACCTTTCTCTAATCTCGAAAAGCTCAGCAACCTTGTTAAACAAATAACTTCAACCAATCAACTCTGCAGCAAGGTGAGTCTCCGGATTATATTTCAATGGAATAGGGCACAACTCACTCAATCATTCCATCAGGTCCGACTCTATACAATCCAGGTACCTCTTCCAAAAGTCCCGTCGTTTGTGGTTGCGTTGGTAGCTAGTTACGATAAAGAGACTTCTGAAGAGATTACTGCTAGTCATATCTTGGTCCTTGACTACTGCTCAAAAGCAGGAATGTCAATCATTTCAATTGGAAGCGACGGCGCTGCAACAGAGATTTTGGCCCTCCGCTTTGTGCAAAAATCGGTTGATCAATTCCTGTGATTTCACAAGCTAGACGCTAGAATATCAGTCCAAGTTCCAATGATTGGAGAACCTCCAAGACCCTTAAGTGGTACCTGTTCAAGATCCTAAACACGCGCGAAAAACTGCTTCCAATCAGCTCCTCTCTGGTGCTTGGGTTCTTTCATTCGGAAAATCCTTTCTCAACATCTCTCAGCTTGTTGAACTACTTGGCCAGAGCTCACCCCTCTACTCTCGCGATGTTCTCAACTGCGACAAGCAAGATGATGGTTGTGCTTACCGGACAATGAACTGGGAAACCTTTGAAGCCTTGCTCAGATCTCCTCAGCACACTGGGTTGTCAATCTATCTCTATTTGTTTGGTGAGCTCACCAATGCCTGGCTGTGCCCAAAGATGAACCATTTGGATCGGATTTGATCAGCTTGGACCTGCATTTTTTTCTTACGATTTTGGCACCAATCGATCAGCAATAAATCTAACCCTCTGATGTCAATTGATCGCAATGGGGTATCTCGTCAGAGCTACGAAATTTTCCACTTCTTGGGAAACTCGCTCATTGGATTGGTTATATCTCACCGTGAATTTTACCCAACAGTACCACTACTTCCATGGAAGCATGGCACCAAAGCATGCGAGCATATCTTTGGCTGGATGTGGGTGATCATGCCAAACTTCACTGTTCTTGATGCTCGACAAATGTTACCAAAGGTATTTGCAGTTGTTAGGAATGTGATGAGTGGTAAAATGAAAATGCCCCAATCAGAGCATCTTTGATCTGGTATGTAGATTTTGACCTCCATTGTCACCCTCTTCATGTGTCTAACATCCTCGTTGCAGGCTATAAATACAACTTCACCAATGAATTGGTGGCCAAAAACTATGAACACTTGGCTCAATTCCCAACCAATCTTGAAATTACACACAAGTTGGCGGTTGCTGAATCGCAGGCCAAGAAGATTGCACTGTTTGCTGGGATTGATTCGAGGTTTTTCAAAGCCCCCTCAGTATCTTCACCAGATGTAATCCCAAACAACAACAACAATGCAAACAAAGGCAAGTGTGAATTTGGATGATATTTTTATTGCTTGCTAACCAACCTGAATGATTTCTCTAGGCGTAGCTATTAGCGACTCAGCCGATTACGACTTCGCTTACGCCTGTGTTCCTGACAAAACACCTATCTCCAAGATAATGCATGAGGCAGCAACCTCAATCGGAGAAAAGCAGAAAGCAGACTTGGCCTTGGCTGACATTGACATTGAGGAAGAACATGATTGGCTCTCTTGCAAGAATCAAATGTCTATTTCTAGTCTTCTCAACCCACTCACAGAGAAACCATCATCTCTATCAACCACTTTTCTTGCGGAACGAAGAGAAGAAAAATTTCAGCTTGTTATCAAGACCCCTGATGGAAGCGATACTCAACTTAACCACCAATTGATGCTTGAGCTACGCAAGAAACACAATACTGAAAATTGTCACCATCATTCTGGAAACGAGAAACAAAAACGGCAAAACTTTCTACTGGCGCTGAATCAATCACAATCAGACTCCAATAAAGCACCCCAACCGAGTGAATGCAGCAAACCAGTTTCACTTGTCCTCAAGGAAAATATGTCGCAGCAATCTTCAATTGCAAGGATGCATCAATGGAAGATTCAAGTTCAATTCAACTTATCGGAAGTGCAAAACACATCAACACATGTAGATGTGAGTGCACAAATGCTTGTCCAAGGTGGTGCCGTCTCAAAAACAAACGAATTCATCTACGGTAAATTTGGGATTTGTATTAAAGAGAAGGTAAGTTTCTTTGTTTTTTCTCTTTTCATGCTTCTTACAATCCAAAATTAACTATCATGGTTGTTTTAGAAAATGTACATTGGAAAAATTCTGGCTACTTATCAGCATGTTTCAGGTAAACATCGCTGGCTTGCTAGTGCCACTAGCTGAGCAAAGCTTTTATACGTATCTGTCCAACTCTTCATATATCAACCTCACGTCCCAATCGCTGTTGGATTTCACAGCGAATTGCCTAGTTCTCGCATTTTTGTGCACTTGGAGATGGTGCATCTTCACCACTTATTCCCAGTCACCAAAGGACTTAATATCACTGAAGTTGGGGAGGGATGTTGTGTATCTATCCCAGAGAGATTGCAGCCTCTTCTTCTTGTGATGTCTAAAGCTTTGTTCTTAGATCATTGGGACAAAGAATTCAAAGCTCTTGCAAAGAAAAATAAAAAATAAACATAAAAAGTCTTGAGCGGATTGTAGTCATTCATTTGTTTATGTTGTTCTTTCATTTTCATGTTTGCTGTTGCCGCTGAAACTATCTGAAATGGATTGCTACAAGCAGAGGACTTTTGACCTCCTGGCAGAAAAGAAATTTTACTTGTGAAAAAATTACTACAACAAAAAGAGGGCTTAGGACCTCCTGGCAGAAAAAAAATGTTACTCATGAAAAATGTATGAAAAATTTGGAAAAGCTCCAAGCTTACTGAGTAACATATATAGGGGCTTGCCTGGGTCCTATAAATACGCATCTCCAGCTTCTATTTTGCCTCTCTTCAGACTCTTTTGCCTTCTCCGCTGCTGGAATTACCCCAAGAGGCCTGACGCAGCAAAGTTTGCATACTTTCCTTCACAGAACAACAAAATGTCAATTCAACAAAACCCACATTATTCTGTCCCTCATTGATTGGGCCCATGCAACGTCATTTGCAATGGGTGCAAAGCGTTGCATTATGAAGAAGAGGTGATGGGTCCACGGAAAACAGGAGCGCCGGTTGCATTCTCGACATGCTGTCAGAAGAATAAGGTGACCCTTCCTTACGTTGACAAGGACGCCAAGGCCTTTCCAGAACAGTTGCAGACAATGTTTGAGGGGGATGAGCCAGGTATGTTGTTAAACCCTCAGGTTATTTGACCGTGCTGATTAGTTTGCAGAGCACAAAAACTTCCAAGTTTTGATTAGATTGTATAATAACGCCGTATCCTTCACATCCCTTGGAACAAAGATCAACAGTTTGAGTTTTGGCAACCGGATCCCACGGTCCCAAACCAAAGAAAAAGGTGCACATTTCTTTGGTATTGGACCGATGGGCCAGCGGAGCTGGGTGAGCTGGCGAGCTGCCAGCTCATCCAGCTCCACATCAAGACAAGTGCCTACCTTTATAAATAAGAAAAGCTGTAAATGCATAAAATGATGTCAGAAATGGCAAAAACTGGTCAGAAACTAGTTATTTTCAAAAAAAGCAGTTTTTGACAGGAATTTGCCATTTCTGACATCATTTTCTATATACATATATATACATGTGCATATGCAAACATAACTGTGCTCAGAATTTGCAATTTCTGGTCAGAAACTGGTTATTTGCAAAAAAACGGTTTCTCACAAGTTTTTGCCATTTCTGACCAATTATATATATATATATATATATATATATATATATATATATATATAGCTGGAGGTGTGTTCACACCTCCAGAGGTGCTCTGGAGGTGTGTTCACACCTCCAGAGGTGCTCTGGAGGTGTGTTCACACCTCCAGAGGTGCTCTGGAGGTGTGTTCACACCTCCAGAGGTGCTCTGGAGGTGTGTTCACACCTCCAGAGGTGCTCTGGAGGTGTGTTCACACCTCCAGAGGTGCTCTGGAGGTGTGTTCACACCTCCAGAGGTGCTCTGGAGGTGTGTTCACACCTCCAGAGGTGCTCTGGAGGTGTGTTTACACCTCACCATGAAAAAACAATTGTCACTTGATATCAAGTGACATCCGGCCAACTCCAGCCAGCTATCCACAATCTATCCAGACCTTTTCTTTTCCTAAAACTATGTAGAATGAATTCTGCTCAGCTTCAATGAGAACTGATCTATTTCATGGGGATCCCTGAACTTTGGTACAATGGGAGCTGAGCAATGCCACAGTAAATGCCAAGCTCCTGGCCACCCTGAGCCCTGAACTGCACCAAAGTTGGCTATGAGCTGAACTGCTGAGCAGGCTGAGCTTTGCTGCAGTGAGCGCTGAGCTGACGCTCATTTTTTGCTGATTTTTTTAAAAATGAACATCAAGAAGACCAAAATTAAATTAAGAGTAGGAATGGAGCAGCTTTGAAGCTGTAACCAAAGTTGAGTAATGTCACCTGATATCAAGTGACAATTGTTTTATATATATATATATATATATATATATATATATATATATATATATATATATATATATATATATATATATATATATATATATATATATATATATATATATATATATATATATATATATATATATAAATATATATATATATATATCTACTTTATATATATATATATATATATATATATATATATATATCTACTTTATATATAAGAAAATAGCTTCTGGGGGCCAAACAAACCCTGCAAGGTTTGTATTGGCCCCATTCATGTGCTGTAACGGTCCGACGTCGACCGCAGTGCATCAGTTCAATGCACTGTAACGGTCCGGCGTCGGCCGCTTTCTTTTATTGGGACAGGTGTCGTCACACCTGTCCTTTTTTTTTTGTTGTACACACCTTGATGGACAGGCCTTTCGAGGTGTGTACAACACCTCGATGGACAGGCCATGAAGGTGCATACTGGTGCATACACACCTCAATCAACCATAGAAAAAAAGAGAAAAAAAGAAAAAAAAGAAAAAAAAAAAGAAAAAACAAAAAAAGAAAAAAAAAAAAAAAAAAAAAAAAAAAAAAAAAAAGAAAAAAAAGAAAAAAAAGAAAAAAAAAGAAAAAAAAGAAAAAAAAAGAAAAAAAAGAGAGAAAAAGAGAGATTTGGATTCAGCATTGCATCCCCCTGGAATTATAACTTCCATCAGACCCCAAAATTGGGGATATATATATGTCCATAAACCTAACCCTAAACCCATAAAGGGGGTTTAATCCAAAACCCCATGCTAGATTCTATCAGGTGGCCCTGAACCTAACAAAGCCTAACATCCTAACCTAACCTAACCTAAACTAACCTAACTGCGTAACCTATCTTCCTAACCTAACCTCCTAATTTAATCTAAGCCCGTAACCCCTCCCAGCTCATGCCCAGCTCCTCAGCTCACCCAGCTCCGCTGGCCCTTTGGTCCCAAACCAAAGAAAAATGCACATTTTTCTTTGGTTTGGGATGGAAAAATTTGGTTGCCACAGGTGAACACTTCAGTTCAGGGGAATTTTGGCCTAAACGTTTTCCAAATATCAGGGGGAATGTCGCACCTGATCTTGTCTATCAAACCAAAGGGAAAGCGCAAAGCATGCTTCTCTCAAATTTTTGTTGTTGGCAAGGGAGGAACTGAAGAAGCTGAATTCCGGCTCAGGAGGGCTCAAGGCAGTGGCAGGGGAGGCTTTGGATCTTTCAAGCTTTCAACATCAATAATTGAAAAGTTGATCAACCTCCTCGACAACTTCAATCCTTATGCAAAAAAATACAGGGTGGCGCATGACATTCTAGCCAAATCCTCAAGTGCAACTCTTGCCCCAAACGGTATTTCTCAACCTGGGCTATCTAATAAAAGGTACAGCAAACCAACAGTTGAAGAGGTTGCAGTGGTAATTGAGGGTGCGGGTCATGTCATTCAACCTCAGCAAATTGTACTCCAGCGCAGGTCAGGCCGGCTCAAAGTGATTTCAGATCTACATTTGGGATATTTTCCTCTGCGCTACCCGCTCTTTTTCCCTTACGGTTCTCAGCAATGGGACGGATTATTTAAAGCATGGACGCCACGTTGTGCGTGAGCCTTTCTCTGACTTCAGCAAACATGAACTGAAATTTTGGTTAGCAAAGGGTTGCGTTGTGAGATCACTCAAGTGGTTTTCCTTCATGCTCTTCCGGCGCACAGGGAAATTCTCACCAATACTATACGGCAAAGCTCTCCTTCAAGAACTCATGGATGATATGTATGTTTGCGTCAAACGTTCACGGACAAACTACCTGCTGCACAACCAAGACAAGCTAAAAGTCAAAAATTATAAAGGCTTGGTGGAATCCCTCAAAAACAAGAACGACCCCTCCGGCAAAAAAGTAGTGTTGCCTTCGTCATTCATTGGGAGTCCTTGGGCGATGTCTCAACTGTATCAGGACACCATGGCAATTTGTTGAGTTCACAGCGCACCATCTCTGTTCATCACTATGACTGCCAACTCAAATTGGCCTGAAGTCCGGGAAGTCGTTCCGGAAGGGGCAAATGCAGCAGACCATCTGACTGAAATGGTTCGTATTGCATACTTGAAGATCAAGTGTCTCCTGTTTGAGTTGGTTGAGATGCAACGCCTGGGGCGCGTGATAGCATACATCTCAACAATAGAATTCCAGAAGCGGGGATTGCCACATATTCACTTAATGCTAACACTTGACAAAGCCAATTGTCCTGATACACCGGAGAAAATAGATCTACTGGTCTTGGCAGAAATTCCGAACCCGATTGAAAAGCCCGAGCTGCATACAATCATCACTGAGAATCACTTCCACGTTCCGTGTTCAGGTTGCCCGTGTTGGAACGGCTTGGGCTGCAAGCAAGGTTTCCCCAAGCCGTTCTTGGATAGAACAGTTGTTGTGGACGGTGCTTATCCTGTATACAAGAGGCGCGATAACGGCAGATTGCACGTCAAGAATGGAGCAACATTCAACAATTCTCATGTTGTTCTGTACAACAAGTTCTTGAGCTTGATGTTTCAGTGTCATATAAATGTTGAAATACCGGCCAATACGACAGCGGTTAAGTATATATACAAATACATAACCAAGGGACATGATCAATCAATGCTCAAGATTGACGGGTATGACGAAATCAAGTCTTCCATTGACGGGCGATACCTCAGTCCCCCTGAGGGTAAGTCTTATTTGCGAGTTGTCCCCGTCACGATTATGCAAAACTGAAGTTATTCTCTGTGCCTTGATCCAGCCTGTTGGAGATTATTCAAATTTCCTCTCTCAGCGCGATCACCTGCAGTCACGCAATTAACGTTGAATGAGGAAGGCGGTCAGCTCATCTATTTCCAGACAGCAAAATGTGTGGTGGGACAAGTTGATTTGGGAGCTGCGGAGCGTACCACACTCACCAAATACTTTCAGTTGAACAATGACAACAAGCGCGGTGCGGACGGCATGCAAGTGAGGAGACTCTATTACGAGAGCATACCTGCGCACTTTTGGTGGGACAAACCAAAAAAGAAGTGGTTACCTTGTAAGAGGAAAGAGCCAACGGTTGTTCAAATCTTTGGTATATCTTACTTGGCAGGGGAGAGGTTCTACCTGCGAACGCTTCTCCTGCACAGGAGAGGTATGAAATCATTTGAGGATGTAAAAACAGTAAATGGTGTGACACACAACACGTTCCGCGACGCATGCAACAGCCTGGGCCTTCTGATCAACGACTTCCTCTACGACTTGACGCTGTGGTGTGCTATTTTGGTTTCAAGTATCAAATGTGGTAAAAAGGACCAATTATTAGACATATCCATACTACTTATATACATAGATCATAAGTGGATATATACATAGCTTTTGTATTATAGTGTCTTGTGGTTACATAATCATCTTTAGACGGCCAACTTCCTTAAACCGGCCAACTTGTGGTACTCAGACCTCAACCGGCCAACTTGTGGTACTCAACAAACCTCAAACCAGCCAACTTGTGGCACTCAGACTCCAACTGGCCAACTTGTGGGATTCAGTCATCAATTTCTGACCAATAATAAGTCATGGTTCAGCTCACTCAATTTCACTCAGATTTGACCATCAGTTCCTGACCAATCAGAACTCAGGATTCAGCTCTGACCAATCAGGACGCACGGTTCAAACATCAAGTTCTGACCAATCACGGAGCATGGTTCAGTTCACCACCAGCAAAAATGCCTCATCTGAGGTCACCACCAGCAAAAATTCCTCATATTTTAATATAAAAGGAGGGCTTCTCACCCCCTTCCAACTTCATCCACTCAGGCAAATCCTGACAGGAACCACCACCTCACTCATTCCACATCCACATCCACAGATATCAACATTTCCACTTCATCTCTTTTACTTGCTGAGGCATAGTTGATCTAGGTCTGATAAGAATATATAGTTATCCCTATCATTAGTTTGCCACAACAATAAATTTTGTTGTGATAACTCTTACTTAGTATTATAGAGGGGCAGGTCCTTCAAACCACCTGTAACAGTTGTAATAGTTCATATATATCTGGAATATTATCTTCTGTTATTTCCTCCTCACAGAACTGCCAATCCATCTCAAAAGGAGTTCCCACAACGCTCAAGGAGGCATTGTTTGCCATGTTGGCATTCCGCCTTACGCAAATGTTTGCTCTCATCTGTGTTCACACGCCTCCCGGGGATCCCATGGAATCTTTTTGAGGAAACTACAAGTCAATGACCAATGACTCAATGCGGCTTGACATTTCAAAGCGCGACTCTCAACAACTGCCATCCACTGAACAAAAGGTGGTTGGCCTGTTTTGATTAGAAAAGATCCTGATTGATTTGGGCTCCTTGGTGGACAAGTGCAACCTGAAGATTTGGCGGTCGCAGCGGAATGAGATGGCAAGTATCCTGTTGGAGCATGAAGGGTTTGAGCCTGAGGCTCTTATCAGGCAAAGACTTGAGGAGGCAATTTGAATGTTCAATCAAGAACAACGGAAATTCTTTGAATTGATTCGAGACAGACTTGAGAACCGTACGGACGGGAAGATGTTTTATCTCAACAGTCCAGGGGGAACTGGAAAAACATTCTTGCTGTCTTCAATACTCGAGCTTTCAACGCTTGAGAAAATGAATATCAGGGTCGTTGCAGCATTTGGTGTTGCGGCGTTGTTACTCAAAGACAGTCAAACTGCTCATTCAGTGTTTAAGATACCAATCAATCTTGAGGAAGGCATTGAATGTACGTTTGACACTGATTTGGACGTGGCCGCGGCACTGGCTCAAGTGGATTTGATACTCTGGGATGAAATATGTCAGCTTGCTACTATGTCAGAGACAACCTGACAAAAGTAACATAAATAGAGACATTATTACTACAATATTAAGACTCATTTATATGACTAATAATGTACAAAAAACTCAGTTTACTTATTTTTATCCAATAAGCTTAGCAAAGTCCTGGCACCATAAAAATAAGTAATTAATTAGAATAATAACTACTTTTTACAAAAATACTAAATAACTTCTAAGCCTTGAGGATAACTTAGAATATTATGTCATATTCTGAATCCTCATGCAAATTAAGGTAGGGTCCCTCACTGGAAGTACCCCTGAATTCCTACTCCTTCACCTTGAACCAATTACCCGTAAGAATTGGCCACAAACATATGTCACACGGACATTACACACGTATGTACTTGTTATATATGCATACTATATGTGAAATGACCAATTATGGACTTATAATTGAGGTGTTGTGTATAGTTTTGGAGTTAGGCCCAATTGGGGTTTAATCCTCCAACCCCGCGCGTGGATTATATAATCCAATTGGTAATTGGCCAAATGCGTGGAAATAGCTAATCCCCTAGTTACCACACGTGTACAGGTGTAACTAGGGTACTAGTAGATTCTACGTGGTTTATTTACAAGGTTTCATTAATAAAAACCTTGAATACATAAGAGTAACATAGCCAGCGTGGCCTTTGAAGATTGGCCATAGCCATTTGTGGCCCATTTGCGTCATTTGTGGCCCATTTCAGATACAAATACACGTCAGTGTTGCTATGTACCTTAGTTACAATGACCAAATAGGTTATTAAGGTCATTATGAACACTTGTGACGCTGAAATAATGATCAGCAGTGCCATTGGGATGAGCCTTGTTAGTGCCAATCTCCCAAATTGGCCACATTGCGCTGAAAACCAGTTACTACACGCACACAGGCAGAAAGGTCCTCTACTATGAGTGAAAATAGTATATATAGAGCCCTCTTTCCACGCCAAATGTTGTTCAGGATCATCAATTATTATTACAGTCAATCAGTTACGCCGTGTCCTGTCCTTATTTCAGTTACTCTGCCCTGTTTGCCTGTTTTATCCTTGGTGTTCTTATTAAATCAACCATCCTACGTGACCAGCTCCTGCGCAGAAACCATCCAATCTACCCAGCAGCTCTACTTCACCCCCCTACGTGGCTTTTTGGCTTAAAAGAAGCAATAGTGAGTACTTCTTTTATCCTTCTGTCCCCATTCTGGTTCCTTAATTGGAAAAGCACTTTGGTACCACCTTCTGTTACGCAGAAACCCATTGTTTGCTTAATCAGATACCACCCTGCTTAGCAGATCTCTGATTTAGAGGGCACCTACAAACACCCCTGCGCCAGCAGGCCCCTCTATAAAAAAGAATTATATTCTTTTTATTTCTTTCTTTACTACTTTTCTACGTGAAAATACCCCACTCTACCCATCCTTTGCACTCTTATCACCTTGTGTAGCTAAAAGGTACTAGCCCTTGGCATCACAGAGGCTGACAAAATATTCATGATGCACCGCTATAGGATTGAGGCTGTTGACTTGTCCCTGAGGAAGGCAACCGGAATTGACAGGCCTTTTGGAGGGAAGGTCATCACTTTTTCTGGAGACTTCCGCCAGATACTCCCGGTGGTGAAGTATAATGAGTATCCAAAGGCTTATGATGCAACCCTCAAGTCGTCACCTCTTTGGAATGAAGTTTCAAAATTCAGCCTGGTAACCAACATGAGGTTGGTAAATTCAACCAACAATGGGAATTGCTTTCAAAACAAGGCGTTTGGGGAAAACTTGCTCAAACTCGGAGAAGGCCGGCTTCAATTGTCTGATTACGCGATAATCAATTTTGATGGAATAAAGATTGGTTGCTTTTCCAGTGACGTAGAGGCGGCAAACGCTCTGATTGAATTTGTCCACGCCTCCATTGGACAAGAGGATGCTGACAAACATCAAACGTTTGGCAAATACTTGAACAACAGGTGCATACTTGCGCCGCCCAATCGTAATGTCAGGAGCTTGAACTATCGGATCCTGGAGACCTTCCCTGGCAAAGAGCACGTCTCACTTTCAATTGATCGTCCGGATCCTGATGGCTGGGATTCTTTACCTGAGGAAGTATTGAACAAATTGTCAATCTCCAACTTCCCCAAACACGTAATAAAAATGAAAATTGGAATGCCAATAGTAATCATTCAAAACCTATACGTCAACAAAGGGGTCTGCAATGGGACTTGGATGCTCATTGTGCAAATTGGGGATGGGTTTGTACTTGCGCGTATAATGGCGGGAAGCTTTCAAGGACAAATTCTTTCAATTCCAAAAATCAAGCTTTTCAACAAGGGAAGCCCTCGGTTGGGCCTCAGCTTTTACAGGTACCAATTCCCGTTTGCGCCAGCGTATGCCATGTCTGTGAATGAAGCTCAAGGACAAACTCTCAACAGAGTAGGGGTCATGATGAAACCAGACATGTTTTTGCACGGCCAGCTCTACGTTGCGCTCTCAAGAACTTCCAATGTGGATAACTTAATGATGGTTGCCAAGATATCCGAGTCAAAGCAACTGTTTAGCGTGGTACATAAGTCCATCTTTGAAGAGTGAGTCATCTCCACTTGATTCTCCATAAGTCAAATGAATGATTGCTGATTCAGTTGGTATAGCGTAATGGACGTTGACAAAGAGCCGGAATGCAAAGAATAGGCCTTTTAGGAAAACTTGAAACCTTACAAGACTGAACTGGGAGGGCAGGGGCTAACGTATTAGGCTGGAATGGATTAAGATGGTTTTCATGTATTTTGTTGTGATAGTGTGAAGCGCAGAAATGAGGACTCCTATTGTATCTTATGACAGGGTAGGGGGCGGCTAGAGCCAGCATGGCATGAATGACACCATCGAGCCGGATGTCTTAAACTGTTGTGTGATGACGCAGCAAAAGGTGAGTGCTCATGTGAAGACGGTTGAGACCATGTTTGACAGGCTGCGTGATGCCAAGGAGAGCTCCTTCTAGCTACATGAGCTGCAAGAATAATAGATAAGGTTGGGAAAGATATAAAATAATATTTTTGGATAGTTTTATATATTTTTGAGTCCTTTTGGGACGTAGAAATATGGATAAGAATAATAAAAAATAGGACAAAATCTGTCCCAGAGGGGCCTGTAAGTGAGTACAGGGGTTTTTATGGTTCCCTCTATCAGGACCTGTGTTAACAGGGTGGTTTTGACGAGTAAACTGATCTTCTGGGGCCAGGTTCACAGGAATATGCCCAGGGAAATGACTAGTAAGGAAGAGAAATGGCCAGAATTGCACTTACAAGCAATTCTTGGCAGAATTCCTTCTAAGGGATAAGCAGCAGGACCAGAGGGGAGATTCTTGATGATTCTGATGATGATTCTGACGGAGAAAAGTGGCTAATAAGTTTCTAGGAAGGTTCACACAATTGGTCTTCAGGATAATGCTGAGGGACAATGTGTAGTGGTAATTTTCCAAGGGTGATAAAAAGCTGGGGAATCCAATATTGGGGGATTCAAGGGTCTTTAAATATTCAAGAGGGACCTCTGGGGACGAAATCAGAGAGCTTGGTAAGTGCTGGGAGCAGCTCTAATGATCATTTGATCTACAGGGTTCATCATCTAGTAGATCCTCCCTGGGCCAGATCAGTAGACGATCCGTGGGAACTGGGAATCTTAATTCAAGATCCTTTTTATACAGCACTTCTTTGAAGCTAGAGATCTTCATGAGGTCATGGGTATTTTCGTCATTGGTGCCTGTTACAGGTGTGAAAGGTATTGATATTGAGATGTAACAGGTCTTGATTAATTTACTATTTGTTAAGTTATTTTGTTATCTAAGTGAAATGATAGTGAGACATTATGAAATTGTGCGGATAGTAACAAAGAAGCATGTGAAAACATGATAATGAACTTAGGAAACCGTCTGGCATGATGTCTGAACATCTTGATCAATGGCAAAAGCACAACTGTCCTGGTAAGAGAGGTCAAACCATGTTATGAATTGCGCTTCCACAGAGAAATGAACTAAGTAAAACAATGGCAATGGAAGACCAGAATGTGCAAATAATGACAAATAATTGTATGAGAATAGGAAAGAAGGCTTAAGAGAATTGGGGCTAATGTAAATATTATGAGGAGGCTGTTTGAAGGAACCTCTGTTGCCAGACTTGTTGAGCCAAATGATTCCAACTCTTAAATACCATCCAGATGAGAGTACAACGCGGAGAATAGACTGGGATCCTTAAGAACAACAATCAACCGGATGCTTGCGCGCTGGACAAGCTGAACGCAACCATAATACTTGAAGCGCACACCAACGGTGAGGTCTTGAGGTGGGAAAACAACACCATAACACTTGCCAAATATGCATCTTACTTGCGTTTGTTTCCTGTGATCAATCTGTGAAAATGGTCAGCTGCGGCCTTGCTCAAGAGGGTCATGACAAACAAAGCTTATGTGTTCAACAACCACGGAGAATACAGCACCCAAGCCGTTGGTCATCAAGATCTTGGTTAAGGTGATGATTGATCCCAGCCTGAGTACGGCAAAGTTGGCAGTGGAAGGGTGCAATATGGTAGAGGGTAAATGGGGAGTTGCAAGCTTGAGAGAAAGGTGATTTATTACTCAGAGAGGAATGAAGCATCTGTAGACTATCTACAAAGGTGTGACAGGTCACACAGTCAAGAAATACTAACATGCCATGTACATGTACCAACACCTCCCAAGTATGTCTTTTGTTTCCTTTCTTCTTGTTCTGATCTTTCTGTCTCCTCTACTCTCTTGTTTTATTTCTTTTCTCTGTGATTTTTCAAACATGTGGAATACACACTCATACTTCCATGCAACTGTCATCTTGGCTCCCATTTTCCTGAAAAAACTAGAAGATAAGCTAACAGAACCTTTCTTTATGACCTGGATATTTGAATATCTTCAATTTAAATGAAAATAAAGACATGTGGTGTAATCATTTTGGCTTGAAAAATGTCTTGGGAGGGATCACAAACAGGCTTAACTAATTTTGGGATTGCCTGCAATTAAACAGAACTAGGGAACTGCGCGGCTTTGCCGCGCATCCCAGGCTTTCAAGTTCCAGAACTACAGTCACAAACACTGCCAAGAACTGCTTTGAACTTCCTAAAAATTGGTGAAGAAAAACTACAGGAACTCCCTGAAACACTGACCAAACAAATCAGGCATCATTAAAAGTGCCCCTGGTACATGATGAAGGTTAGAGATAAATTCATCTCAATTCTTGTTCTAACTTCTGAGTGCACAGTTGATGCAGGGGTGCCTGCTTGGTGTGTAAGTAGAGCTGATACCTACTCGCCAAGCATGGTCCATGCTTGACGGGTAGGTACAGATGTACCTACTCACCAAACAGGGTTCTTGCTTGACGCGCAGGTGCAGTTGTGCGGCGGGCAGGGTCCC
This sequence comes from Puccinia coronata f. sp. avenae, assembly GCA_002873125.1. NCBI lineage: Eukaryota > Fungi > Basidiomycota > Pucciniomycetes > Pucciniales > Pucciniaceae > Puccinia > Puccinia coronata. The sequence continues at coordinate 11,081 of PGCI01000429.1, read as the reverse complement.
TGCTTGCCGGGTAGGTAGAATTGTACCTACTCGCCGAGCAGGGTCCATGCGTGCCGGGTAGGTACAATTGTACCTACTCGCCGAGCAGGGTCCCTGCTTGCCGGGTTGGTACAGTTGTACCTACCCGCCCAGCAGGGTCCCTGCTCGCTGGGTAGGCACAGTTGTTAAGTGATTGCAAGAACTAGAAGCATTTCATATTAGGACCGTTGCACACAGAACATGATAAAGGAATGACATGTGAGAGAGAGAAAGGGTGCAACTAGCATACCTAGAAGCAGAGCGTACACGCTAAAAGGCAGGAAAGAAAAATAAAGAGAGGGGTTTTGTTCTTATAAGAAACAAGGAAAAAGATAGTTTGATAGGGGTCAAAAAGGGGAGGAAGTAGATGGTCTTAGTGACAAGAGAAAATGTAGATGGAAGAATAACAGCAGGGTCGGCACGAGATCTTTGACAAAGCTGAGTGAGTAAGATAGTGTGAGTGAAGTGATATGATGAGTGTGATGAAGTGACACTGGGAAGTTTTAGGCACAAGGCGTGATGATGGTAGGCTACGAGTATGAGTGACTGCAAGCTATGTGAGGTGCGAGCGTGGGAAGAAAGAAAAGGCATTTTAGCCGAGGCTCATGATCTCTTTATAGCTTCGCCATGAAGGTAAAGCACTTACAGGTACAGGCCGTTTCGTCACTAGACATCAGGAACCTCAAGGGTCCGAGTGCTGGTGGTATCATGGCTCGGCCTGGGCTGGTTGATAGCGTCTGCGATGAAGGCGTCATCTGTTGGATGGTATGCAGGTATAAACATCAGTTCAAGCTGGTAGCAACAGGGTTTTCTAGCCTGGTTTGGTTTGGGGCGGTACTTACGGTTGGATTCACTGGGTGGACCCATGACAACATCTTGACAAGTTGTACCTACTCGCCGAGCAGGGTCTCTGCTTGCCGGGTAGGTACAGTTGTACCTACTCGCCAAGCAGGGTCCCTACTTGCCGGGTAGGTACAGTTGTACCTAGTATGGCAGTCTGCTCGGTGCACCTATTCGTGCCTGCCCGTCGAACAGGCTGCTTTGTACCATCCCGTTGGGGAGGCCGCCAGTTCGGCAAGCAAACACCTGCCAGCTCGACGAGAAGGCGCGGACCAGCTTGACGAGAAGGCGCGGGCCAGCTTGACGAGAAGGCGCGGGCCAGCTTGACGAGAAGGCGCCTGCCAGCTCGACGAGCAGACCTGCCTGATTGATGGAGTAATATTTGCACCCGACTGCTTGCACCGCCTAGCAGGCACTTGGGTAGTTCAGCAGAGAGCTCATACTATCCAGCAGAGTGCTGGGACCGTCCAGAAGACTTCTGGAACGGTTGAGAAGACTCTAGAAGACTGCTTGATTTGTCAAGTGGACTGCTTGATTGATTGAGCAGACTGCTTGATCCATCGCGCAGTTCGCCGGTTCCGGCAGAGTCTCAATGGATGAGACTCTGCATAAGTGACAAAAGGTTGTATGGATCTAGACAATCACTGATGTGATGTACAAGACAGCGAGAGAGACAGATATGATGCCAAGAGCGGCTAATTGGAGAATAGCCGAGAGCGGCAGATCCAAGCGGAGGGAAAGATACATGAACGCCGGGAGTGGCTAATTAGAGAATAGCCGAGAGCGGCTTGTGTTTAAGGCCCGGTGATGGCATGTCCATGAGACTGCCAAAGCCAGTGAACCTCAGAGGGCCGAGAGCGGCTGTTATGTTGAGCTAGCCGAGAGCGGCGAAATAAGATAGGCCGCAAGCGGCTAATGCTGAGACAAAAGAGAAATGGGCGGTGCATGCTGCCAATCCATTGTCCGAAAAAAGGCGCGATTGAGGAGGTATCACAACGTATATTTAGAGCGTGGAGATGGTGAATGTTGCGTATTCCCGGAAATGGGTTTTAGGCGTTTGGCCCGGAACAAAGAACCCGGTAGGACAATAGAAGGAGCGGTGCCGCTGACATGTGGGTGGAGATCATAAAAGGAGGAGAGCAATGGCACAATTTCCCCAACAGCAGTTTCCCGAGTTATTGGAGACCACCGGTCCGTTACTCATGCTCGGGAGATTTGCTTATGGGAACAGTGTTGAATGTGGAGCAGGCTTGTAAACAAGCATTCTGCGGCGTCATTTCGGAACAGATTTACGGTGACTTTGTTCAGGAGTATTACTGCTGAACAGAGCCACCATGAACATGTCCAGAAATGATGGCCGCGGATGCCCAGATACAGGCGTGTGACGCATTTAACATTAAACAGAATGAAGAGCAAATAGACATGAATTGAATTTCATCACAATTTTGAATTCCAATTGAGATATTTACTTACTGCAATCAAATGTAAATTTGGGATCAAGGTGTGTTTGTCTTGAATTTTGTGAGGAAAATGAAAAATTATTGTCTTTTCCAAATACCCGTTTTGTATATTCCTCCCATTTTGATCCATTGGTGATTTTTTCTGTTGAAATTCTTTGAATTGAAGAAAAGTTCAACTCAAGTTACAGATACGTTGCAGATCATTTTCTATGCAGATCCAAATGAATTCCAGTTGAGTTCCGGGTGATTTCATGATGGCTTCAGAAACACTTGATCAATTTTTAAGTAAGATATAGGGGAGGTCTCCACTAGAGTTCATGAAAGAAGTTAAGGTATGGCACTTCACGTTAAGTTCCCCCTTGGCTCCCCTGGTGCTTGGTACTGACCGCACTGCTGGCTTGTGGGCCAGGTCCCTGGGGGTTGCCGAGATGGTACCAAGAGAAGAGGAATTGCCAACGGGCCACAGAGGAAAATGGGGTGACGCTGGTGTGAGTTTTTGGGATTGGGTTGATAGGAAATCCTAGAGGATCATCCGCTAGCAAGGGTGTCATCTCCCACGAGGATTGTGCTTGTCCTTACAAGGCTAGGCCCAATCCAAGAAAGCAATTGAGTGAGAAAGAGGTTCTGGCAGATGAATGGCGTGTAAGCTTGCGGAGACAAATATTGTGAGCTTGGGCTTCTATTAAGGATGGCAAACAGGTACTTGTTGCCGGGTACCCGGTACCCGTTGGCAGGTACCCTTTTGTCCTCACAGGTACCCGCCTGCAGGTGCCGGGTGCGGGTGCGGGTGCCCAGAATTCTGGTGAGGATGGTGGCGGGTACCTGTCCAGGTACCCCCCAGCTTTTAAAGAGCCCAGATGGCTGAGATGGTGGGGGAGGAATGCACAGCCTTAGCTCTACCGGTCCCACGGTCTAGATCTCCGATTCTGGCCGGGGTTGCGAGATATCTGGATATCCACATATTGATTGGCACCTAGGCATAGTCCACATCACCGACTCCCTCCCCACCTACCCTATCCATATCCACCATGGCAGCAAACAGCAAGAAACGTCGCAAGCAATCGGAATCACAAGCACCTGACACCTCAGAGTCCGATAGGGCTGCTCAATCTCAAGAACAAACCGGCCGGCAGACAAAACGACCCAGCAGAACCGTGGTGATTGACAATTCGGACGACGAACAGCAAGTATCAAATGATGCAAAGTCTCAGGATCTGTCAGACAAACAAGAGCTGAGTAAGTCTCTGAAAATATCATTCTCAGCATTGGTCCACTGGAAAAATGGAATGACTAACCTATGCTCTTCATTACAGAAAGGGCACTGAAAGTGCATCAAAATCAAGTCAGCTTGTTTTATGCCTTGTAAAATTGCCCAGAGCTATCCGAGCAGCTAGACAAACACGGCCAAAAGATGATAGCGTACCCTTGTAAAATGTGAGTTTTGTTTCTTTCTCTCCGAGCCTTTTTTTCGCTTGCAACTGACATTCTTTTTTCAACATGATAGCTTTGGGACTAAGATTCACCGCCCCACATACAATACCTCGCCAACCAACCTTTCCAAGCACATTGCGGCTTGCCTTAAGAAACAACAAGAATTTGAGGAAACTCAAAAATTGGGTTGCCTGGGGGTTTCGGGAACCGGAGACATTGATCCGCGCAAGGTGAGTCCGACTAAACTTCTCTTGACCCCTGAGTCAGTTGGTAAATCTTCTGATTGCTATTTTGGATTGACACAGGTGCCCCAGCTATGTGCAATATGGTGCGCAGAGGGAGCTCAACCATTTTTGGCTCTTGGGCAACAGGCACACAGATTGATATTGCACCCAGAGGTCTTGAAGAACCTGCCTAAGAGCAGCCGCACCGGTCAGGGGTTTAGCTTGGATTAGCGCACTTATTCAGCAATTGCACCCGCACCGGCTTGGAATAAGGGAGGATTATCCTATCCCTGAGCTTGTTTTTGGAATAGTGGGGGATAGATTTATCCCCCACTATTCCTGGGATAAATCCGTAATTGCATATTCATATGCATTTATTTCACTCTCACACATCACCTGCACACAAAAGTATGCATTCCACACTGACATATGGATTAGTCATCACACAACACATACTTCACAACTCTCTGAACTCAAACCAATGCGGCTGCACCACTGGACTTAGGTTAGTCAGGCCTAACTCGCTAGAATAAACTAGGCTAATCCTGCGCAACCGGTGCGGATGGTCTAATTGCAGGGCAGTTTCCTCTGACATCAGCTGCTTATATTCTGCAGTCCAAGAGAACTTAATCAAATCCCTTGTGGTGAGTTTTTTTTTCACTTGTCAATTTTCTTGCATTTCTGCATATTAATTTGATTCATGCCCACTAGAAACATTGGGGAGCAATGTATCTAGGTCTGGATGCTTGGCAGTCACCAAACGGCCACGATGTTCTCAGAACGGTACTATATTGCTTGGTTGAGGACGATACCGGTAGTTTTGAACTTGAGGCCATGCCTCTGGACTTTGTGACAATAAACGCACGACACACAGGTGTGTATCTAGCTGACACAGTATGTCTTATTGTTGAGAAATTCGGGGTTCAGAACAAGGTAACCCCTTGTAAATCTGATTCAGCATTATATCAAGTTTTTAATTATGATTTGTGTTTTGTTCGTAGATCTGTGGCATTGTTACAGACAATGCTTCCAACAACAAGACTATGATCAACGAGATCAAAAAGCTCAAGTGGCCTCAATTCAAAGGCAACACCACTTGGGTTTGATGTTTTGCACACATCTTAAACTTGATTTGCCAGGTCATAATGCATCCATTTGGTAGCCAAAACAAAAAGAATACTAGCAGTCTTCTGGTCAATGAAGAAGGCAAGCAAATCTCTGATGACGATGACGATGAGCTTGAAAATCCAGATGAGCAAATTCTAGGGTGGTTTTTCTTGTTTCCTTGCTTGTGATTCTCATGCTTTTTGTCTCTGGCTGATGGTCACCACATTGCGCATAGTTCTAACAAAGAAACAGATGTTAGTTCTGACAACGAAGATGAAGAAGACGATGTAAACAAGTCAGGTGGGGATAGAAACCTTGCATCCAATCTGATTGATGACAATGAGGTAGAATTGGAGACTACCAATGTGAACGAATACAGCAATGAGGATGAAGAAGACTGTTACACTTCTGAATCATGTAGGAAAAACCTTGCAAAGGTATGCCTTCATTTTTAGCCATGCAAAAAATATCCGTAGCTTACATGAAAAATTTGTAGTTCTGAGCAATTGCCCACAAACTCAAAAAGTCACCCAATTTGAAGGCGCTTTTTGTGAAGTTGTGTCAGGAGAAAAACTGCATCAAGCCCCACAATGTGGAGCGTGATGTGAAGACTCGCTGGAATTCAACTTTGATGCAGTTGAACAGTATCATGCGATGTTCGGGCGCAATGTGAGTTTTGCTTTTCTATTCATGATATCAGCCTGAAGCACTAAAGACCTGCCTAAAGTCTTGATTGGCAGAAAGATAAGCAACATGGGCCTCATCAACAACATTCAATCACCCAGAGTGATCTAGACTTGGCCAAAGACCTCATTGAGGTCCTTCAGCCTTTTTACAAAATCACACTTCAGATATCGACTCGGGGAAGTGCACGAATAGCCGAGGTGGTTGTATTCATTGACCAGATCACCAGTCATCTTTTGACTGTGATTTCCAACGATAACAACAAATACCCTGCCGCTTTGAGGAATGCCTGCCAGGCAGGCATTCAATTGACTAATAAGTACTACACTCTGACCGACTGCAGTCCGCTTTAACAAGTTGCTATGAGTGTGTATTTCTCTTTATCAAGTTTTAATCTTGGTTGTTTGATTCTGATTGAAATTTTTTTAGTTCTTCATCCATCGTTCAAGGATGAATATTTCAAGCTTGCCCAGTGGGAACCAGAATGGATTGCCGAAGCTATCCGACTTACTTGCGAGATGTGGGAAGCTCACTACAAAGGCGGAACTCAAGAACCATTGTCAAAAGAGTCCAATGCGCCACCAAAGGTGAGTATTTGTTATGATCTTCTCTTCATTGTTTGATTCAAACTTAAGTGTTCCACACTGCACAGCGGCCTCAGACAGGTGTTATTGCCATGCTCAGTGGCACATCTGAAGTGCGATCAGGGCAGATCTCAACTGACCCACTCAGCATGTGGCTTGCCGGTGGTTTGCATCTCAATTCGGAGGGACTTCCAGTAAACCCCCTCAAATGGTGGCTCGCACAAGGACGCTGCGGAAATTCTCATGGTGGTCTCATTCAAATGGCACTTGACGTGCTTAGCTGTCCTGGTAAGATATTTCATCTTCAAACGTTCCCTTTTAAGTCAGTACTAATCCAAGTGCCTGTTGTCATGCTCAATCTACAACAGCAACCACGGTGGATGTAGAAAGGTTGTTTAGCTTTGGAAGGTATTATGTGTCTGACCAAAGGCACCAACTCAGCGCGTCATCTGTCACGAAAGGGATGGCCGTAGCATTTTACTCAAAGAACGGTCTGATCAAAAGGGGAGCCTTGCATTGATGGAAGCAAGAAAAAAAGGAAAGGGAAAGGAGAAGGAGGTAGAAGAGTTGACAGTAGAATGATCAACAAGCTGAGATTAAATTGAATAGGTTTTTGAAGTGATTGAAGAAATTTTTATGAACGTTGTCAGTACCTGATTGTTACATAGTAAGCCCGGGTACCTGCGCCTAGCACCCAGGTACCTCAGAAATGAATATGAACATGAGTAGCATCAAACATACGGCTGATAAGCCCGGGTACCTGCACCTGGAACCAGGTACCTGCCCCTCTGCACCCAGGTACCTCCCATGGTGGGTGCCGGGTGCGGGTGCGGGTGTCAGGAATTGTTCAAAAATGAAGGGGGTACCCGCACCCAGCATGGATACCCGGGTGCGCTTTGCCATCCTTACACTGTGTGGTAGGCTTTCTTGTTTGCTAGGGAGATCAGTAGACGGAGTGTGTTGAGCGAGGCTGTTGGTGCATAGGTTTTGTTACAATTAATACCCATCTTCTGGTTGAAGCCTTTTGCTACGTATTGTGCGCGGAAAGTCTCTGATTCACCAGGTCCTCCGAGTTTGATTGCAAATACCCAGCGGCATCCGACGGCTTTGACTCCAGGGAATGGCTTTACAGGTTCCCACACTCCTAACTCACTGAATTTTGTCATCTCATACATTGCCGCCTCTTGTCAGAGTTGTTGGTTGGGTCCAATCAAGGCTTTCTTGATGTTAGTTGGAAGTCTCCTATTGGGGGTCAATTTGAGTTCTGCTATGATTTTCTTTTCATTCTTGTCAAAGATTTCAGTTTCTTCTTTGCCCAATTTTGGGTGATTTGGTTAAGAATGAAATCAAGATTGCCTTTCTTGTGGTTCTTCTTTATTGGCAAATGTTGGAACTTGGGGAAGATAACGGACGTTGAGTGTATGATGTGTCGCTTGCATGATGAATTTATCAGCCATCCTCCACCAGCTTCTGGGTAACCAAGCAGCCTCCTGTGCTGAGCACGCTCATTGAGCTTGGTTTGCCTTTCCGCTGGTATCTGGACTAGTGCCTCTGCGCCGAATGGATAAAGGGTGTTGGGATTTGGCTCTACGTTGTACAGCTTTTGTAGGGGGCACATCTTCACTTTTGAGTTTGGTATCCGATTGTATATGTAGCCTGCTGTCTGATATGCATAGCCCCAAAACATCCTCGGCATCTTACTCTCATGTAACATAGCTTGTGCCATGTCACCAAGCATTCAATTCACTTGTTCAGCCTCTCCATTTTGTTCTGGAATGTATGGTGCCACTGGTGCAATTAGGATTCCTAACGGTGCTATGAGCTTTCTGAGCGTTGACATATATTCTGGAGCATTGTCACATCAAATCTGTTTTGGGTATTTTCCAAGGGTATTCTTGGTGTGCTCTACCCATGAGAGGATCTTCTGTGGTACGTCTGCTTGTGAGGGAAGTGTATTGTTCCAGATGTCACTGCCGGCATTAACCGGTCGAACACGGCAGTTCGAGCAGTGCTCGAACAGCCGTGTTCGACCGGTGGTCGGACGGGCACTGTCCGACCGAAGCAAGAGCCAACTGGTCGGACAGATTTGTCCGACCGGTCCCGGCTGGTCCTGTGCGACCGGTCCCAGGAACTGATCGGACAGGCCTGTCCGACCCGCCGGCAGGTGCTTCGGTCGGACAGTGCCTGTCCGACCACCAGTCGAACACGGCTGTTCGAGCACCGCTCGAACTGCCGTGTTCGACCGGTTAATGCCGGCAGTGTGTATGTCAATGTGTGGTCCTGCAGCATTAGCATGTATTGACATCCATGCAGGTCCATGGGAAAAGGTCCTGCCACATCAGTAACCAGCATATTGAGCGGGTCGTTGCGCAAAAGAAGGGAGTTGGAGCCGGGTGCCTTTTGATTTAGTGCTTTTAATACTGCACATTGTTTGCAAAAGAAAGACTCCCATTCCTTTCCTGCAACTTCTGCGGGGTAGTGCTCTTTCAGATACTTTTGGACAACGTGTTTGGAAACATGGCCAAGTCTTCTGTGCCATTGGTACGGGTCAAAGGAGGGTCAGTGTGTAATTTTGTTTAATTGCAGTGAAGGATGTAACATTTCAATAAACCAGCAATAATTTCTATATATTCTATTATAAATGGTTGAGTCTGGACTAATCAATTGTGCCAATGTGCCTTTGAATACAACTTTCCATCCTAAATCTACTAGCTGTCCAACTGAGAGTATTGCTCCATCAACGCCGGGGCAGTAATAAATGTCATTGATCTTCAGCACCCCCTTCTTGGTGTTGATTGAAATCGTTCCCTTGAATCCAATGTCAACATTACAGTCAGCAACTGCTAGAAGGATCTTTTGGGCAATGCGAGTTCTTCTTTAGAAGTGAACATTTCTAGAGAGCTACTCACGTGGGTTGATGCTCCTGAATCAATCAAGATCTTCCTGTCGTGAACTTCCGGGATGTCAATTTGTCGGAGTCTTGCCGGTGTGTACTGTGGTCAATTTGGGGGGGAATATGTGGATTGTGGGTGGTCAAAGTCACCTGGTGGAACATCAATAATCCGGTTCTTCACATCCTCCCAGTACTGGGTACAGTTATTGTACCAGTGCCCTGCCTGCTTACAGTAGTGACAGGTAGCACCATACCTAGCTTTGAGTGCGTCATTTAAGCCTACACCACGGAAGTGGGTAGCTTTGTCAACGGAGAAGTTGGTGCGCGGTTGTGTTGACTGGCTTGCCATTGCTCTGCGTTGTTGGGGTGGCTCATATCTGGCTGTCTGAGAGCGTACTTCTTGTACTGCGTCCAGGTCCATCGGGTGGTAATCCGGGTTGATAGCCATTTTGTTTTTGGCTTTTCCGGAGGCCGCCTGAATGACTGTTGCTACATTGCTGAAAGAGGGTGCTTTCTTTGACTCAAGGATCTGGTCAACGGTGAACTCAAAGGTCTTTGAGTCTACTCCCGCTGGAGCAAGGAAGCTGTTATGGAGGAATAGGCCACCCATTTCATCTGCCGTGATCTTCATTTGGTTCAGCTTGGCCATAATTTTTGACAATTTCCCAAGGGTGAGATTGTTCCCCGGTGTCTTGTTGTTGATTAGAATGCTGAGTTGATTGATTAGGTAGATTTTGTGTTGTCTATCAGATCGGGAGCATTTTGACTTGAGCAGCTTGTGGATTTCCAACGGACATTCACTCTCTGTCCCTTCAACAATGTTGAGAAGTGATTTGTCAATGGTGCCGCATAGTAAGCATGTGATTGCTCCTTTTTCACGTTTCACGCGCGCAGCAAAGTTTTCATCATTGTTGACAAACTTTGCCTTGGTGTCAAAAACATACAAGAGGGTACGGTTTATTTTGGGGAGCCAACGCTGGTAGTTGGATCCTGTCAGCTTGCTACTCTTCAGAGACAATCTAACAAAGAGTACATGAAAAGATAAAATCATAATAAAAACATTGAAAATTAGAAAATAAATTTTATTACCAAAGTTAGAGACATTATTACATGTGTAGGAATTTCTCTCACTTTGTAATGAATTATGGCTTTGTTATGTATAAATACAAAATAAGAATAAACATTGAAATACCCTGTCAAAATCATGTTTTACACAAAATATTACCATAACTCTTAAACCTTAAAGAAAACTTAGAATATTATGGCAGATTCTTAATCTACATGCAAAATAACCTAGGGTATCCCACTCATGGTACCCCCTAATTCTCACTCCTTCACCCCTTTTACCCATTTCCCCCACATGTAGGATTGCACGGCATCCATGCGTAACATGTTGGTTGACTATTATGATACCAACTGGGAAATGACCAAAAATGGACGTCATTTCGAAGTGTTGTGTGAAATGGCTGAGTTAGGCCCAAATGGGGTTTAATGTTCCAACCCCGCGCACTGGTTACACAAATTGGCCCAATTCACTAAAAAAACCCCGCATGAACTACACAAATACATGTTACTAAGGCAGCATGTATGTAACTAGGTTTCAGGAACCTTGCATCATATATATAAACAAGGTTTCCGCCTTTAAAACCTTAATTACACATGTTTAACACCTGTAGCGTGGCCCAGTCTCAATATTTGTGGCCCTTTTCAGGCGTAACCACTCCTTCAATGCTACTGTTGACTAAACCAAGCCAGTAGTATTGAACCAGGTTGGTCTACATGGTTATTTGGCGTCAACAAATTCATCATAACCTTGTGTATTCACCCATAAGCACTGTGG
>PGCI01000428.1:0-64891 GCA_002873125.1 Puccinia coronata f. sp. avenae | reverse complement strand
AGAAAAGTTAAAATTCTTATTCTCTAATTTCATGTCTGAACTATCTGGCACAATGGATTCTTTCCTGGCACATTGCTTGAGTCATGTGTTTCTAATTGAGTTCTACAATCAATTCCACTATTCAAGAAATTATATGTTCTGAAGTAATCCCCACTTTTTATGACAAAGTGTTTAAACACTTGAGAGAATTTCCATTGGCTTCCAGTAAAGAGGAAGAACTCCAAGAGTTTTTTAATGACAAACTAGACAGTCTTCAAGATATCATCATTGGCCTGAATGATGATAACACTTCTGACTTGAGTTGCAGGAGAAACTTCATTAAGTCTTTGGAGCAAGACATGTTTCTGAACTTGTCCTCATTGAGATCCCAGTTAGCTGAAGCTGCTAATAAAGAAGATCTGAGGTCTGAACAGAACAAGAGAAGAATGAGTGACTTTCACACTTCTCTTAATACCATCAACCTCAAGCTTTATTTCCTTGTCAACAACTTCCAACCTGATCCCTCTGAGGCTTTCTTTAACAATCCCATGAAGCATGAAAGGCCACAACCCCATATCCCCATTGGGAAAAATCCTGTCCCTGAGCCCAGAACAGAGGTTCCAAAACATTTTGAGACAGAAGAGCTACACTGCACACCAAATATTGTGAGAGAAAATGTTCCTCAATGGGAGAAGGATTTCCCTTTCATTAAGCATGATTATGTTGACCCAGAAATGAGGAAAGAACTGTGGAAATCTATACCAAAGACCAAGTGATTGGGAAAAGTTCTCTGAAGAATTGCCTTATAACCAAAGCTCTGGTTAAAGAACATTGATGTGTATGTGGGAAGACTATTGTATGCTTGACCATATGGTAATTAGCAGGTTGACTGCCTTGTTCACTGATACAGCAAGAATTGGTACATTGCATCAGAGATAGCTTCAATAAGAAATCATGGGCTTGGTGGAAGCACACCATCAGAAACAAGTTTGGCCTCACAACTGGAAGTGGAAGATGCAACAAGAATTTGAGAAAGACTACTTTACCCTTGAGAGCAAGAAAGTGCACAAGTGGTTCAATACTCAAAGAGAGAGTATTGGAGCATTCCAACCTGAGATCAGTGAGTACCTCATTTGTGAGAAGGTGTTGAAACAATGCCCAGGATACTTAGAACATGCTGTGAAAAGCAGATATAAGAAGGAAGCTGAAGCTATGTGTCAGGCTACGTGATGCCAAGGACTGAACCTTCTAGCTACACGGCCGGCAAAATAAATAGATAAGGTTATAAAAAATATAAAATAATATTTTTTATGGTTTTGGGAATTTTAGAGTCCTTTTGGGACGTGGAAATAATAATAAAAATGAGGATTTTGCGGAATATGTAATATTCCAGAGGGGCCTGCAAGCAGGGGTGTTTTGGGGTGCCCTCTAATAATCAGGACCTGTAAACAGGGTGGTTTTGACTTGTAACCTGATCTTCTGGGGCCTGCAAGCAGGGGTGTTTATTGTGCCCAGGATATATGGTGGGGAGGAATTGGTAACAAGAAAGATACTCACTATTTCTTGTTACAGAAATCCTCCAAGTGGGTGACAGGGTAACAGAAGTGGCTGGTGATGATGGTGAGTGTTCTGTTGACGCTGGAAGAGGGCTAAATAATGTACTGAAGGTTCACAAGGTTGGACACAAGGCTATAAGCTAGTGGACAATGCTGAGTGATAATTTTCAGTCGTAATAATAAAGCTGGGGAATCCTCAAAAGGGGGGACTCAAGGGTCTTTAAATATTCTTAAGAGACCCTTGGGGACGAAATCTGGAAGCTTGAATAGAGCAGGGGACTGATCTTGGATCAACAATTCTATTGAGTTGATCATTTGGTGGATCTTCCCTGGGCTAGATCAGTAGGAGATCCGTGTGAGTAAAGGATCTTTATTGATGATCACATTTGTATGGCACTTTCCCAGAGCTAGTGGATCTTATGATGTCATTAGTATTTTCGTCTCTGGGGCCTGTTACATGTGTCAAAGGTTTTGTACATGTGTGACAGGTCTTTTGTAGTTATTTTATCTATTTGTTATAAGTGTTTTTGTTATATTGTATAAGTCCTAGAAGGAGTTATATTTAAGGGGTCATTTTGGTGAGTGACCCTAGGTTAATTTTAGTGTAGAATCCATTTCTGAACTCCTTTTCCCAATATTGTTATTAGTTTAGTGGTTATTAATTATTTTGTTGTATGTTTTGTTATTTTTGTTTTTGTTATATCTTTTGTTACTTTTGTTACTATGTTGGCTTGTCTCTTACATAGTGGCAAGCTGACATTCCCTACCCTAAGATGAGTCTTCTAGACTCAGAATGAAAGATATTAATTCCTTTTGCTAGCTCTATAATTTCTTAAGTGAATAGCTCCATCAGGGATGTTATTTTCAGGTAGCCATTCATCTTTGTCTGCTGATTGATTTTTCCATCTAATCAGGTATAGTCTAGTGTCTTTTCCATTAATCCTTTCTTTCTTTTCTTTTAGGATTTTATGTACCTTAAATTTTTCTTTCTCAGGTGTCTCTAGTAGTGGCAATGGTTGTCTTGTCACTTCTTTTTCTTCTGGCCTATTTTCATAAGGTTTGACTAAGCTGACTGGGAATACTGGGTGTTTTCTGGACAGTTCTTCACTGAGAATCACTTCTACGGCATTCTTCCCATGAAGTTTGACAATAGTGAAAGGTCCAACAAAAGAAGGTTTGAGTTTCTTATTTCCTCCAAGGTTATTAAAGTTGACAGTAGATAATAGAATTTTATCACCTATTTTGAACTCAGGTTCTCTATGTCCTTTATCCCACCTTTGTTTATTATACTCAACTGCTTCTTGTACACATCTGTTGGCGTGGGCATGTGTTATATCAAGCATGCTCTTGAAGTCCAAAGCTGTAGGGTGGACATTGGGTAGTTTATTGTTGATGTTATCCTTAGGGAGTCTAGGGATCCAGCCTCTTTCAAGAATGTAAGGTGCTTCTTTGGTGGTGGAATGTTTACTACTGTTATATGCTACTTCTAGAGCTGGAAGTAAACTGACCCAATCATGAGTGTAACCATCTTTATTCTTGAATTCTAATCCAAAGGAGCAGAATCTCCTGATCATTTCCTCAAGGGTTTGGATCATCCTTTCAGCTAGGCCATCAGTCTGGGGATGATAGGCTGTGGAGAAGGCTAGCTTTGTGCCTAGCATATCATGAAGATTCCTCCAGAATTCTGAAGTGAACTTAGGGTCACGGTCACTGATGATTATTTTGGGTATACCCACATCAGCCATGATTCTGTTCCAGAAGAGAATAGCTACTTCCATGGCTGTATCATCTTTGTGGTTAGGGATGAATCTAGCTCTTTTGGAGAATCTGTCTACTACAACTAGAACTGAGTTGTATGAATAGGATCCTCCTGGTGGTAGCCCAGTGACAAAGTCCATGTTGATAATTTCCCATCTTGTGGAGGGTTCTTGGATAGCTTGGAGCAGGCCATATCTTTTACCTGTTTGTTTGTTAGATTTCTGGCACGTATCACAGGTTGATATATACTGATGGACTTGGTTCTTCCATCCAACCCACCATGCTGTTTGTTTGACTCTTTCTATTGTTCTTTCTGCTGATAGATGTCCAGCTGAAACAATATCATGGCACTCATGTAACACATTCTTAATCTGGGTTTCATCTGTAAGTACAAGGATGCTATAATGTCTATCCTAAAATACAGTAGTCCTTCTAAGAGGGTAAATTTTCCATCCTTGTAGTGTTTAGAAAGTGTATCCGGTAGGCTGGCTATTAGTTCAGGGGAGCTGTTGTCATTGCTTAGTATATTAATAAGTTTAAGCAATTCACAGTCTGTATTGTAGCTTTGTCTAACCATTTCATAGAAGGCCTCGTCTAAGTCACATATATGTATCCCTAATATAGGGAAGATATCATCATCTTCTGGGTCATAGGCTGGGTTGTCAGGTGTGTTGGGGAGAGCCCATCTGCTTAATCCATCTGCATTTTTATGTTTGGCGCCTTCTTTATGGATGATGGTCATTTGTCCTCTATATTGTTGAATAGCTATCTGCCATCTGAGCATGTGTCTGTTGGGACTCTTCATGTTGACCAGAGTCTTGACTGCTGTGCAATCTGTGATAACCACAAAGGTAGAACCTTCTAAGTAGTAATGCAATTTCTCTAGCGCCCATACTAATGCTAGGCATTCCATTTGGCTTGCCCCGTATCTTTGTTCAGATTTCTTTATTTGTCTAGATATAAATACTATTGGTTTCTCTGTTTTTATATCATTTATAAGAAATTCTTGATGTAGAGCAGCTCCTAGACCATCTAGACAGGCATCTATGTAGAGGATAAAGGGTAAGTTATAGTCTGGTTGGGCCAGGACTGGGGCTGTGGTGAGTAACTTTTTGAGTTCTTCAAAATTCATCACTCTATCATATGTCATTTCAAACAGGGTGTCATTATTACAAAGTTCATATAAATTTTTGCTAAAATTAGCAAATTTAGGAATATGAGATCTATAATAACTACAGAATCCTAAGAAAGACATAATTTCTTTCCTATTCTGTGGCATATCTTTCTTTAAAACTGCTGCTACTTTGTTTTGGTCAACTGCCAAAGTCAAACCTGAAACTATGTGGCCTAGTGCTTTAAGTTCTCCATAGCCAAAGTTACACTTTTTCATAGACATTTTTAATCCTGCTTTGGCAGCTTTGTCAAGTACCAAAGCTATCTTCTCTTTATGGGTATCCCAGTCATCTGAATAGATAATGATGTATCTATGTATATCATCATCCAGTTCTGTCTTATGTAAGAGCCAAAGATTGAGTCCATCATTCTTTGGAAGTGGGAAGGGGCATTCTTGATCCCAAAAGGCATTCTGAGATACTCATAAATGCCTAGATGACATATGATCCTCAGGTATTGTCTGCTATCAGGATCTATAGGGATTTGGTGAAAACCTTTGAGCACGTCCATAGTAGTGATATACTTGGCTTTAGACAAGTTATGCAAGGAATGATCAATCCTGGGGATGGGATAATAATCAGGCTTGGTGTAATTATTTAAGGCTCTGAAATCTCCTACCATCCTGGATTTATCATTATGCCATGCTATCATAACAGGAGTGGTGATCTCCACTTGTTCATTGTGGCCAACTTTACGGATAACCTTCAACTCTAGGAGTTCCTTTATGTGTGTTTCTAAGGCTTCTCTAGATTTGGGGCTAGAAGGGTAAGGGGGTCTTCTGAGTAGAGGAGGGTACGGGCGTTGGACAGTCAGCTCAAGTTTCATATCATGTCCTTTGATGTTACCTATGGGCTCATCTGTAGTGCAGAAAGCTTCTTTATACTCACAGCATATTTGTAATACTTCTTGTTTCTGATTATCTGACAAGATTTCACTAACTGCTGCTTGTTTGAAATATTCTTTATCAAAGGTTTCCAGTTCTTTTTGCTGAAGTTTTGTTGTGTATCCTTTGTCTTCTATAACAGAGTTGATGTTACATATATGAAATTTCTTTTTCCAATCTCCTCCAATAGTATAACATCTGTCTTTGCTCTGAAATATATCAATCCCATACATGCAGAATGTGTCATTTCCTAGGATCAAGTAATTACATATAGCATCTTCAAAGACAACAAATTCAACTAGGAGTCTGATAGAACCTTTGACATGCGGAAATACCAGTGGCATGGAGATGATACCAATAGGCTTCATAGTGGTACTACAGCTGCTGAATTTGGCTTTGGGTACTGGAAGAAGGTGATGCTTCCAGTCTGGGTAATATTCATCTAAGAAATTACTACTGGTGCATGAGCAGAAAGCACCTATGTCTAAGAGAACTTTGACTTCCTTTCTTTGGAACAACACAAATGTGTAGCTAGTTCTACCCAACGTATAATTCATTCCTTGAGCAGGTTTATTGGTCATAAGTTTGGCGTCAGAAATATGTCCTACTTCCATGGTGTTATCCCATCTGAGAGGTAGGTTAGAATCTCCTTGGATGGCATTTATTTCTACCTCATTGCCTATATCAGCTTGAATAACCATAATACCATTAGTCTGAATGATTTCAAATTGAGATCTAGTATCTTCATCATTTTCTGACTCAATACAAACATTGTTATCACTAGGGTCTTCTTCACTTTCAGCACTGATGTTATTAATATTTCTCCTGGGATGGGGGCAATCTGGTCTTTTGTGTCCCTTTTCCCTACAGTTGTGGCATTCTGGAATGGGAGCTTTCTTAGGGTAGTCCTCTTTCTTATCCTTAATTTCTTTGGGTTTCTCTCCTTCTGGGATATTATTAGAGGTTT
Organism: Puccinia coronata f. sp. avenae; assembly: GCA_002873125.1. Taxonomy (NCBI): domain Eukaryota; kingdom Fungi; phylum Basidiomycota; class Pucciniomycetes; order Pucciniales; family Pucciniaceae; genus Puccinia; species Puccinia coronata. The sequence continues at coordinate 58,575 of PGCI01000428.1, read as the reverse complement.
TATCTTTGAATTTCCTATTCATGCCTGTCATTTCCACTACTTCTTCAATGGTAGCTACCAGGTTAGACAGATCTGTATCTAGGTCCATTCTGCATCTGACGGCATGTTCGAGATTTCCTCTACATTTATCTAGGATTTTCTCATTCATGTCTTCTTGCGTTAAATTTTTATAGATACATTCAAGTCTTCTCTTTTGGACAAGGCACCAATCATGGGTATTATGTTTGGTGGGGTCAAATTGGTCTGTTTCAAAGGCTTTTCTAATCTTTTTACGCCAAATCCTAGTTCCAAATTGAGCATGGATGAGTTTCTTCCAGGTTGTCCAGTCTTGTAACCCAATAGCTGCTTGTTTAGTAATAAACCAGTCTAAGGCTAATCCTTCGAATAATCTGGGTAGTCTGACTAGTACTATTTCATCAGTAGTTTGGAAAGAAGTTACTATATGATCAATGTAATTAATAAATGTGATGTGGTCATATTCTCCTGCTCCTGAGAATTTTGGCCAATCTTTTATTGGGGGTAATAATTTATTAATATCTCTGTTATCTGACTTAATAAAAGGAGAGGGATTATTTCTGGGGTTCTCAGCTGATGAGTTGGATGGGGAGTCCTCAGAAATAGGTGAAAGAGGAGGGACACCATCATCACCAGGATTATTTACTGGTTTGGGGGAAGGGTGTGGGTGTGCTGTCCTGTCACTCAACTGTGTTAAAGATACTTTTACGTCCCTAATGTCATTCTTCATCATATTCATTTCAGAAGAAAACATTTGGAACAACTGTTGCATTTGATGGACAATAACAGAGTTTTGTTCTAGGATTAATTTATTAATTTTATCAAATTCTTTTTGACTTTTGACTTGGTTTTCAACAATTATGTCTTGTTGTATTATGGCAGTCATCTGATCAACATTGTTGTTAATATTTTCTTCTGTTTCTTTTAAATTATTGTTAAATGTTTTTTCATTGTTTTGTATTTTATTGTTAATATTTGCTTCCAGTTCTGTGATTCTGTTATTCAGAGAACTTACTTTGTTGTTATTAATCAAACCTAAGTCATTGTTCTTGATTAAGGAACTGTTGATTCTCTCATTGGTGTTAATATTAACCAATCCTAGCTCATTAAGTTTAGCTAGGGAGTCAATTATTCTTTCATTGGTTTCTAGGACACGTTTTGGCTCGGAGGGACTTGGAATAGATAAATTTTTTATTTCTTTCATAGTTAATTTGCATTTCTCGTCAATATTCTTAAGGATAGTAGTTACATGACTTCGGCTATTGTGATCAAGGGTAGATAGATTGGAATGGATAGAAGAGATGTGATCAATAATGAGAGAGGGGAGAGGGTCATCCACTATCCTCGCTTGGTCGCTTTGTACAGACTGCGGACGGCCGAGGCGATGTCCGCTACCTCGGCCCAGGTATCCTGGTCGTCGTATTTCATGCGGCGGTAGGCTGAAGACTTCGGTTTGCCTTCTCGTTTCGTCTGGGGAGGGAATAATAATCTTTTGGCGTCCCACGGGTTCCATCCTTTGACGTAGGATTCGATCTCGGGGTTCGGAATCAGTCTCTGTAGACTCTTCTGATTCTCTTGAGCTCGAGTTAGTAGAGTTTTCATGTCGGCCGTGTTGTCGTCTTTCTGGGCTTGGAGAAATCGGGCGTGTATGGCTACGTGGTCCTTGACCATCACTCGGACTTGGTCTTCTTTGTTGAGGAGGGAGATCTCGTCGTTGGGTCGATCCTTGTGGGTGATGATGATTAAGTCGTCTTCCTTGAGGGTTTTCGGGCGTGAAGGGGTAGCTCCCGAGGAGGTCGGGGATTGATGATCGACTTCCATCGCCGTCGAGTGGTCGTTCGGTGGATCCACTCTCTGGATCTGAGGTAGCGTCATGGCTTTGACGCGGGCTGCTAGGTCGCTCGTCGTGTTTGTCGCGCCTTGGGCTCGGACTGCGTTGTCGTTCGTCAAGCTCGCCGTTTCTTTTACGGGGACGTGTGGGTGCTGGGAGGAGGCCTGCAAGCTCGGGTCTTCGAGATCTGGTACTCATGAATCAAATCAGTGACGGCTTATTAGACGAGTGGTCTCTGAACTTACCGTAATCGAGGAAGTCCTCGTTAGCGTCTCCGTCAGTGGAAGGGGCGTTATCCTTACTGGCGTAGTTGGGTACTAAGCGGGAGGGATTGACGGATGGGATGGTGTTGACGTTGAGCGATCCAACGTTCGCGGAAGTTAAGAACGGGGTAACTACTGAATGATTCACTAGAATGAATCTCGAGTAAGCTAAAGTGATTCAGGGTGCTATAGGGTCAGCGAGACTGGCTTACTTCTTTCCAGATATCTTTGGCGTCTAGTAGCGGCGTGAGAACGGACTAAGTTGTTGAACGCTATCTGGTACTCGAGGTCGAGTGATTGTTGTTCTTCGATCCGTCTGAGAGCGATCGAAAGTTTAGCTTCGTAAGGTAATAGGTCGTAGGGAGAGGGTTCGATCGATGCGATGTAAGATTCCTTCTCCTGTGTTAGTCGGTCGATCCAGTATTTAACTAGCTGGGCTGTCTCGGCGGGAGTCACTAGAGCAGAGAAGCCGTATAGTTAGTTTGTTGTAGTGGAGAATGAGCTAGAAAGAGGAGACGAGTTTGTTCGCACCTTTTAACTTTAGGGGTCTCTTTTATCTCCAGGATAAAAGAGTCGGGTCAGGGAGGTAGGTATAGTTGGTGGAGAGTAGTTCTGGTTATCTAGGTGAGTAGATGCGATCGAAGGTTAGTATTGGTTATTTTGGTAGAGAACTATAATTATAGTAACCTTTTTTACTCACCGATGGGGGATGTTATGATGCTAGAGAAGTGCGGTGCGTGGAGCGGTTGGTGTTGTTCGAGGTCGGGGTGAGGTATGAGGGATGTGAATGGTAGAAGGTGAGATTTGAACTGGCGGTATGTCCTCCGTCTTCGGAGATGGGAAAGTAGAAGAATCACGGAACTTAGTTCAGTTTCACAGGTTTTTGAATTGTGGACGCGCGCGGCAGAAACACGGCAGAAATGGAAAAAAGCGGGTTTTTATCTTTTGGGTAAAAGATAAAAAATATTCCCGGCCAGACCCCCAATTGTCAGGCTACGTGATGCCAAGGACTGAACCTTCTAGCTACACGGCCGGCAAAATAAATAGATAAGGTTATAAAAAATATAAAATAATATTTTTTATGGGTTTTGGGAATTTTAGAGTCCTTTTGGGACGTGGAAATAATAATAAGAATGAGGATTTTGCGGAATATGTAATATTCCAGAGGGGCCTGCAAGCAGGGGTGTTTTGGGGTGCCCTCTAATAATCAGGACCTGTAAACAGGGTGGTTTTGACTTGTAACCTGATCTTCTGGGGCCTGCAAGCAGGGGTGTTTATTGTGCCCAGGATATATGGTGGGGAGGAATTGGTAACAAGAAAGATACTCACTATTTCTTGTTACAGAAATCCTCCAAAGTGGGTGATAGGGTAACAGAAGTGACTGGTGATGATGGTGAGTGTTCTGTTGACGCTGGGAGAGGGCTAAATAATGTACTGAAGGTTCACAAGGTTGGACACAAGGCTATAAGCTAGTGGACAATGCTGAGTGATAATTTTCAGTCGTAATAATAAAGCTGGGGAATCCTCAAAAAGGGGGAGACTCAAGGGTCTTTAAATATTCTTAAGAGACCCTTGGGGACGAAATCTGGAAGCTTGAATAGAGCAGGGGACTGATCTTGGATCAACAATTCTATTGAGTTGATCATTTGGTGGATCTTCCCTGGGCTAGATCAGTAGGAGATCCGTGTGAGTAAAGGATCTTTATTGATGATCACATTTGTATGGCACTTTCCCAGAGCTAGTGGATCTTATGATGTCATTAGTATTTTCGTCTCTGGGGCCTGTTACCTGTGTCAAAGGTTTTGTACATGTGTGACAGGTCTTTTTGTAGTTATTTTATCTATTTGTTATAAGTGTTTTTTGTTATATTGTATAAGTCCTAGAAGGAGTTATATTTAAGGGGTCATTTTGGTGAGTGACCCTAGGTTAATTTTAGTGTAGAATCCATTTCTGAACTCCTTTTCCCAATATTGTTATTAGTTTAGTGGTTATTAATTATTTTGTTGTATGTTTTGTTATTTTTGTTTTTGTTATATCTTTTGTTACTTTTGTTACTATGTTGGCTTGTCTCTTACATAGTGGCAAGCTGACACTATGAGTTTTGGAGAAATGGTAATCATCATTGAAGAAGTGCTTGACAGAGCTGTGAGACTACCCAGCTCCCATCCTTCAAACTCTTCCCATCAGTCTTCTGGAAACAACTGGAGAAACAATCCCTCTAGTACCAGAGTAGAGCCCAGCAAGACAGAAGCTGATGTTGAGCAGCCTCCAAATACTAGTGCCCAGGGCTCCAGATCCAGAGACACTTGCAACTTCTGCAGACAGCCTGGCCACTTTGCCAGGGAATGCCCCAAAAGAAGACAAAGAATCAATGAAGTAAGCATGGAGGGCCTTGATGATCTTTGTCTCAGCAACCCTGATAGAGCAAATGACAACAGTTCCCCAAAAGTTGAGTCCGAAGAAGTATCCAACCAAATAGAAGACAACCACTTTGCGTTGGCCATGGACCAGGACAGAACATATGATCCCTCTGGTCCTATTGACAGAGAGTTCTTTGAATATGCCATTGAATGTGAACCCTTGGTATAATACTCAACAGCCAAGATACAAGCCCAGTACCTCCAGCCTCATTAGCTTTCAATCAGATCTAAATAACAGGTCACCCTTTTCTTCTAAAAACATCTGTGCTTAAGAAAAAAGATCCTCCTGAATGGACTAGTATAGCTGATATTCTATTCAGAATATAACCTCTTTTGGTGGTAGGGAATGTCAGCCTTAGAGACAACAATGTTGCCCAAAAGGCTTCAACAATGTTCTCTTCTTATTCTTCTCTTCAATACAAGCATTTTCATATTATAATATTCACACCTTGTTGTGTATAAGTGTGAAGTAATACAATAATGGAGTAATTAACCAGGAAGTCCACATAGCATCTAATCATTTTCTAAGTTCATCCTCATAATGCATATTCATTTTGATAAACATGGTTCATAACTTTCAGAGTTGGGCAGATGAAAATTTTCATCATCACTCACCAACCAGAACTTAGAAGAAATAGACCCATTGGACAAACACTCCTCACTCCCCAGAACTCCAGGTCCCATCATTTCCCCTTGTTGTTGCGTCATGGTCATTTGGTGTCACCTGTCTGACTAGTAAGCAGCTTTGCCAATCCCTATTTTCTTCAAATTTCATCTTGGAGCTTTGATCTTATCATCACTCATCATCTTCACTCTCTTTCTCTTCATCTCAAAGAGGCACCATCATCACCTATCCTTAAAGGATCAATCAACTGCATCTTAGTCTTGTGGCACTTCACACCCACACAGGTTTACCTATAAGTATCCTTTGCCTTTGGCATAAAAAATAAGGCAGTCCCTGACTGTACCTTCCCCTGCTTCTCAGGTTGAAGAAACTGTGGCTCTGCCTGGTTCTGCTACTCTTGCTCTCTTCAAGATTGAGCTCATTACCAGTCTTTTCAGACTCATTATTCTTCTTCTTAAGCCCTCCCCTTTTTTCCTCATCTTCCTCTGAAATATAGATTTTTTCCCCCCATATCTTGTGCCCTGTTGTCACATAAGAGAACCAGGCTCACACAGGGCCCCTTGTGAGAGGGGACTTATGTATGTATGACATCAATCCCAATCCCGGCATGAGCAGGAAAGGGATTTGCAGTCCATTCCAATTGCATTAGGGGGGTAGGGGGGAGCGGAGCTCTCCAACGGGGGGGGGGGCTGGTCCCCCTATGTCCCCGCCGGTGGGTCAGAACAGGTACTTGCTGTAGCGTAGTGCCTCTAGCTAGCCTGGTATATGGGTATGAGACCCTAGCCATCACACGTGGTGCACACGGGATGTGTCAGGCCATGATCTGGAACTCCTGATCCTACTCACACCCCGGGGTGGGGTGGCCCCCTGGTGGGTGGGAGACCCTCAGGATGGTGGGTGGGTGCAAAAAAGAATGTTCTTTTGACTCTAGCACCTGTGGGAGTGGTGATGACAAATCATCTAGCTGGGAGTGAGCAACTAGGTGAGAGGGAGGCTTGCAATCTCTCACTGCTCTCACTGCTCACTTGGCCAACCACATTGGCTGCGCCTGCAGGCACTCCCCTGCTGCGGCCTCTTAATGGACTGCGGAATCCTCTCCGCTATGCCCCTCCGGAGACCTATCAATTCCAACAGGTTTTTTTTTCCTTCTTTGTGCGCTTTGTTCCTCTCACATCATTGCTATTCAACAATTCCACTTTCTAAACAGGGGTATATGTAGCCCTTCATCTAGGCTATGTACATACCTCCTCATACTCTTGATTATTTTTTTTGAGCCTCTTCATTGGATCAAGATGAAGAGCTCATGGCCAGCAACTTTGGTTTGCTTTGTTGTAATATGTACCACATACAGCCGTTCTCAAAAAGATCTGTTGTGTATAATTAGCTGGATCCACAGACCAAAAAAAAAAGGATGGATTTTCTAAAAAAAAAAAAAAAAAAAACTGAGCCAAACTAAACCTAACCCTGCAGCTGAATTACTCACAGTTTGGCAGGGAAAGGCTAATTTTGCAGATAGAATCTGCACAAATTTACTCAGTTGTTTTTGGCCAAAGCCTGCCTTTTTTGGCCTGGTAAATCCAAAAAAAGCTGGGAAACCTTTGTGAGAATGGCTGTGAGTTGCAACACAGTGTGGTAGTCTAAATATGGCACAAATTTTCAGTTTTTTTCTCATCTCATTTTTCTCTATTTTTCTTATATTTCTCTTTCTTTTTTCCTACTTTCCACTTTTTCTCATATAAATACTCACCAATCAGCTAATATTATCCAAGATTCAGAATCTAAAGCTAAAATTACCCCTAGTAACAATCCACAACACCATCATCACTTGAGGGGATCAGAAGTTACAGATACAACAATATACTCACATGCTACATACACAAAATTATACAACTCTCAAATTTCAATACATGACTTCGTTATTCTTTGCTAGGGGGACCGCTGTGACTTGATAGAAGACGTTTGTTCTTTTGGAATTTGAATTTGATTCATTGTAGCCCATGGCCGCCTGGATTACCCAATTTTGAGAAAAGACAGATTGATGCATCCAACCGACGTGTACGTGTCAAAGTAATGCTTCATGGGTTCCTGATGGTTTCCAAAACCAACCCAACAAGCCTTGTGACAAATGACTTCATTTTCCTTGTTCAACTTCCAAGACAGAACCCACATACCCCCAATTATCCTCTCATCTTCGGGAGGCGGAACCAGATCACCTGTGTAATGTGCAAGTTGTGAAGTGTGTTTGTTTGTCATTGCCTCAAGCCAGAGGGGCTGCTCCAGTTTGCTAGACATTGCGTCTTTTACAGTGACTGACTTGAAAAGATTGACCACATCAGGTTGTTCATCTCAATCACCCAGCATATGCACTGCAGGGCAACGACAAGATTCAAGAATCTGAGAGACATTGATGTCACCACAGATTTCATTTTGGGGGGGGGTGATCTGCAGGTGCCCATTCCCAGGACAGACGTAGGCGGCACAACTCCTCAGGAGGCAGCTGAAAGTGCCGCCCTTGATTAGGAGCCACTTCCGAGTTGGATGAGTTGCAAGCTGGAAGACAATTTGGTCTAGCTGTTGCCACGGACACATTTTGAGCCTGATTTCGCAGCCAGTGTTCAATACCGCAACGAATAACCTTTGTAGCTTCTGTGTTAAACAACACATTGGAGTTGCTGTTGTCAGAGGACGACTGAGGCTGAGGTGGAAGTGACTTCTTAGGCAATTGGCGCTTAGTCTTAGGTTGGGTTGACAATGTGACCTCCTTCGTGGCCGCCAAAGGAGATTGTACTGTGTCAGGTATAGCAGATGGAAGGTATTTCAAGTCCTTGCTGATAAAAATCTCAGTCTGATCAACTTCAACCGTTGGAACAATGAAGTTGCGTGTGATGACAACCCAATGAGTGAGTGGGTCAAAAAACCTAGCTGCGTCAGAAAACGGCTCGTACCCAAGAAATAACATTTCAACACCACAAGGTTTTACCTTCAGCGCATCCGGACAATGGACAATCACCCGCGCACCAAATGGAATCCAAGGGAACGACATACAATACGGCTCAATCAATGCTTGATTATGTATTAGCACAAACAACGGCAATTTCCAATCAATGGACCCATGCGGTGTGGTGTGCTATTTTGTTTTCAAGTATCAAATGTGGTAAAAAGGACCAATTCTTATATATAATAGGTATAAAACTAGATATATTACTACATAATCCAACTCTACAAGGTCCTAAACCCATAATTACCCACCAGAAGCACTCAGTTTTACATGCATAATCCATACCCCCTATATACATTAGTACATATATACATAGCTAGCATATTTTATTATCTCTTAGTTTTATGTCATTTCCTTTATCTGGCCAACTTGTGGTACTCAGACCTCAAACCGGCCAACTTGTGGTACTCAGATTCCAACCGGTCAACTTGTGGGATTCACTCAACAGGCTCTGACCAATCAGAAATTACGGTTCAGCACACTCAATTTCAGTCATCAAGTTCTGACCAATCACAAGTCACGGTTCAGTTCACTCAAATTCAGTCAAATTTGGCCATCAGTTCCTGACCAATCAGAACTCAGGATTCAGCTCCAACCAATCAGCACACATGGTTCAGACATCAAGTTCTGACCAATCACAGATCATGGTTCAGTTCATCACCAGCAAAAATGCCTCATCTCAGATCACCACCAGCAAAAATGCCTCATATTTTGATATAAAAGAAGGGCTTCTCACCCCCTTCTAACCTCATCCACTCAGGCAAATCCTGACAGGAACCACCACCTCACTCATTCCACATCCACATCCACAGATATCAACATTTCCACTTCATCTCTTTTACTTGCTGAGGCATAGTTGATCTAGGTCTGATAAGAGACTGCTACATATAAGCTTTCTTTATCATTAGTTTAGCCACAACAATAAATAAAAGTTTGTTGTGTTAGCTGTTTGTAGTACATTAGAGGGGCAGGTCTTTCAAACCACCCGTAACAGTTATAATAGTTTCATACATACTAGGAATATTATCTTCTGTTATTTCCCCCTCACAGAACTGCCAATCCATCCCAAAAGGAGTTCTCACAGCGGCAACACGTTGAATAGAGAAAACGCATGCAGAGCGGCCTCATGCCACATAGATTGTGGAACCTGGGACTGTAATAGCATGCACTTGATTTTTTCAAGGAGCACGCCATTAAAACGCTTGGCAATTCCATTGGTTTGAGGGCTATCCGCAGGACCCCGTTCAGGAGACACCCCAAGTTCCCAAAGCGCCGCAAGAAACAAGTTTGAACTGAATTCCCTGCCGCAATCGCTGTGAAAATACGCCGGTACTTGATCAAGTTTATTTTTTATTTCCGCAAAGAATTCAAGGATTTTCTTCTTGGATTTGGATTTGGCTTTGAGTAGATATATCCGATTGAAACAAGAAGCATCATTTACAAGAACAAGAATGTATTGGAAACCAAACTTCAAGACTGGAGTTATTTGAAGAACATCACAGTGGACTTGGTAGAATGGTTTGCTGGAAGATGGGAGTCAACAAGTGTGCGGTGTGCGATGGATTTTGGCCAGCTGACAAACTTTACACTCTGCACTTTTAGTGTACGTTGCTGACAAATGATTGGAGTGTTGCAAAAAGAAGTCAATGTGCTTGTCAGGTGCATGAACAAGCGCGTAATGCCAATCAAACTGTTCAGGGATTGACATGTTTACTACTTTGATGTAGTCAGAGACCGGAGCCAGGAATAAATTTCCAATTTGCAGGAATGTTGCAATGATTTTTTGACGTTTTTGATAAGAAATTGATCTGTTTTGAACACCGGTTTGAGTCCGTGATCAATAATCTGAGTAGCTGAAACAACATTTGCACATCCTGATGGTACATAGTACACAGAACTAATAAGGAATTCCCTGATCTTGAGAGTACCCATGTGAGTAGCTTTGATTGCGGAGGAAAACGTGTTGAGATAGTGATTTGTTAAAGGCTTGAAGTCTTGAAGGAGCTTGAGGTTCATCACACAAGATTGTGTGGCGCCCATGTCAAAGACTAAGAATATGGAGAAGTATTCCCGGGATGCACTTTGCACGGTTCCGATGAAATACATCAATCAATCAGAGTTGTAATCAAACGGACCTGCACAAGATGATTTGCCACCCTCATTTGAGTGAACACAACATTTTAGTTGACACAAGTTTTTTAACTAGCTTGGTCAATTCCAAAATTGATTTCTCAACATGTTTGAAACGCTGGTCTACAGGGTCTGAGACATTGGGAGGTTTAGGTTTTTTTTGTTGCGTGCTTGACGAAGCATTGTGATTGAGTGTTGGAGCAACAGCTTTAGGCTTAGGAGGAGCGGCTTGCTTGGCCTTCTTCTTCTTACTGGACTTAGATTATTGCAAATTTTGTTGTGAGAATTGTGTTTTTTGCATTGTAGTTACCATGACGGCCAACTGATGAGTTTGTTGGTTCTTTCTTTGGACAGCCTTGATAGATATGCAATCTGTGACCGTTTTGAGATAGAAAAGTTTGAGATCATAGCACGTCTGAAAAACTGGGTTTAATTTGGCGTTGTGCTTGAGAATTTTGAGAAGAAAAGCTGCCTCCATGACTGTGGTTACAGTGCCAAATTTGATTGGATTGGAAGCAGTTATACCAAGTAGTCAAGTATACGCAGTTTTTAATTGTTGAATGTGATCAGGTAAGGGCGTACTGGATTGATACACCATCCTGTTGACTTCACAATATGCCTCACAAATTGTAACCACCAAATTTTTTCCACGCGCTGTTGCCAAAGTATCCCACACCTTGATAAACAATTTGTGGTAGATCTCTGTATAGAGATCTTTACTGACTGCCTGGTACAACGCTTGCAGAGCCTTTGAGCTCTTTTTTTATATTTCTCTGTCTTCTTTTCTTCTTTGGACCACTCATAGATTAGCAACGAATAGAGATTATTTGATTCAAGGTGAAGCATGAATTGAGTCTTCCACATACCATAGTTGGAAGTATCAAGACAATCAATACAAATATGTGATGGTCTTGAGTCCAAATCTGACAAAGAGTCCTGTGTACTCTACTGGTCTTCATTTATAACTGTTGGTCCTTTATTTATTTCCAACATTCTCTTACTTGGCTTCTCTAACTCTGAGCTGAATAATCCAAGAGTTTTCCTCTTGGTACCATGTGATGTTTACGGATACAATTCTCTTTATTGAAGATTATTTTTCAGCCAGTAGTAGTCTATAAAAGAAATAAATAGAAAAACGAGAAAATAAGAGGTCAATACAAAAAACATCATGACAATGACTAGACAAGAACCAACAAATTGATGGAGAAGATATGCAAGAAGAATGAGAATACTAACAGGTAGCCACAAAGATAAGTGTATGAGAAGACACAACGACACAACAAAGCACACAAAGAACACACACACAACACAACTACAGAAATAGAGCAGAAAACACAGAAAGAAACAGAAACATTCAGTGAGTGAAAACAAAGAAAACAGAAAAACACATGGCGGAAATGTGAGAGGTGACAAAATACCTCACAAGCAACTTGAGTATTTGAGTTGATCTTTACTCCTCCTAAACACCTATCTCCTCCCTTCTCAGATCTAGTTGGTGAGTGATTCAACGGTTAATGTGGTGTCTTGAGCGTCAACGGTGGCTGTGAAATATACCTGTTAGATCTTTTACTCATTCAATATTGACTTGTTTAACAATGACTTGTCTTGATTGAAGTTGATGGTTGAATGACTTCCTTCTGAGATGAAACAAGGACGCTGAGATAGTTGGCAGGCAATACCTGTGAGATTGACAACATGCGGTTAGGGTTTTGGCAGCATGAATATGCATGTGCAGATTACACACACAACACTCTTTAGGCAACAATTACTCAGCTAAAGAGGACCCGCACACCACTGTACACATCAGCATTCTTGCTAGGTAGCACAATACAAATTGACTGGGCCATTGACCAACTACAAAACAAGATACACCCCAGGCAACTAGGAACAACAGGTCTAGGGACAGAGAGATCATACATGCACACCACGTCTTGATCTCTTCCTTCTGGGACCAATTGGTCCAGCCCCCCTCCAGGAACAATTGGTCCAGGAAGGGAGAAAGTTCCAATGCTCACTCCCTTCCCTCCTGTACCAATTGGTCCAGGAAGGGAGAAAGTCCCAATGCTCACTCCCTTCCCTCCTGGACCAATTGGTCCAGGAAGGGAGAGAGTCCCAATGCTCACTCCCTTCTCTCCCGGACCAATTGGTCCAGGAAGAAAGAGAGTGTTGATGTTCACTCTCTTCCCTCCTGGACCGATTGGTCCAGGAAGAGAGAGAGTCCTGATACTCACTCTCTTCCCCCCCGGACCAATTGGAAGGGAGATAGTGCCAATGCTCACTCTCTTCCCTCCGGGACTGATTGGTCCAGGAAGGGAGAGTGTGTGGTGTGTTGGCAAGGTGCTCTTTTTGGTGTTTGTTTGTTTTTGAGCCTTGGATTGCTGAAGGAGAGAGAGGCGAGTGTAGTCTCAAGTGGAATTGGAGTTGTATGTATGTGTGGTGAGGGATGTGTATGTAGGACCTTTTTTTCCTTGCAAGGCCTAGATAACAAGCCTTGGTAGGGGTTTGTAAAGTTACAAACCCCTACCAAGAATTAAGAAAAATGGTTTGTTGCCAAGCCCTAAAGAGGGCACAAGGGTGGAATTTTGTGCTAAAGCTGGGTAAATCCTGCTTACCGAGCGTGTTTACCAACACAGGGGTGGATGATCTTAGTCTCTTCATCCATGGACTTGGTAAAAACAAATGGTGCCGTCTGCAAGATGATTTTTAAGTCCCTCCCAACTAAGATTTTTATGTGTTTGATGAGATACTCTGGCTTCAATGATTCAACATTGAGTGATTTGCGGTTGAATGATTCAAGTTGCCCAGCAATAGTATGCTTATTGTGAGCTGGAAGCTTCCCAACAAAATACCACGCAAGATATTTCACAAGCCCAAGGAGGACCACATGTAAAACTTCAACGGGTGTATCCTTTGCTCCATCAAAGCCTAAGGCAAAACGCAATCAGATAAATATATCATCCATTGGAAAAAGTCCAAAACCATCAGATTGAAAGTCCCAAAAAAATGTGAGCAAGAATGGGCTTAAATACCTTTTAGCCAGAGAAAAGGGTTGTACTATCTCATGGGGCTATCTTCCAAAGCAAAAGAATCCATTTTTTTTGATATCTTCATTTGAATTGTTGTCCGCTAAAAATTTCAGTGTGATTGCATCCTTCACACCATAAAACTTGGATTTAGTGTTTGACTGGTTGATTCTTTTTTTATGGGCTATGGTAAATAATTTATGTGAATGTTTAATTGTGTTGGCCCAAGATCTATCTGCATTTGGGAACTAGTCCAAATCCAAATCCAAAAAAACATGTGAATCAACAAATAACAAAGTAATAGAATTCATTTTATTTACCTCAGAGACAAACCTCCCTTGGTGCCTGAATTGATACAAGAAAGTTTGCGTTGTCTTGAACTTTTTCTTTGAGACAGACAAGGTACACACTCTACAAGGATCAAGGGATGCACCTGGGTTCGGGGTATTAGTGATTTCAGCGTGCATTGGGGAATCTCGAAGAAAACACAAAACTACTGTCTGAACCCAGACAGGCTTTGAGATTCTATGATCACATGCAAGGTTTCCATTTCACTATGAAAAAGGGAGATGATTATAATCTTTCATTAATGTTTGACAATAACATGAAGAAAAAAATCAAGGGAGAATGACTCACTCTAATTCATCCACAATCTGCTCTGACAATTCACCAACTGTTGCCACATTGGAAGGAAAAAGAAATGACAATTTTATTCCTGATTTGATATGTTTGGTGGTAGTCCAGATAAAGTAAAATAGAAAGATATGTGCTTGTTGAATTGCTTGGATATGTTCCCTGACATGTCCTCAGCATAAAGGGTTATTGGAACATGGTGTATAATCATCTGTCCTTCTTTTTCTCTCCAAGGATTGGGGAACATAATTTTATCTTCTGTGTAGCCATCTGATTCTGAATTGAACCAAATGGAAATAAAGAATGAAAAAGGATACCAGGAAGAGCTATAAGAGATTCCTGATGCATACCATGTAAAGTAATTCTGCACTCCTGGGCCAAAGGCTTACCATTGTGGTAAGCCAACCCTGAATAAATACAACTTTTGAGGGGTTAATTATGTGGTCAAAAGCACAGGTGGCCAAGGCTCAAGGGGGTTACAGAAATACATCAAGTAATCAGGCCCCAAATCAGGATCCAGAAAACACAACACAATCACACACCTGTCACACACAACAATCCAACCACAACTCAACCTGTAGTCCCACAATCCCCCTTTTGAATATTTTCTCTTGTTCAAGCCCCTCTTTTCCTCCATGATTTTCCACCGTTTTCCATTGTATTCCATCAACCACAACTCAGCCCCTTCCCCATGTATTTTCCACTATTCCATTATATTCTATGATGTCATTTCATTCCACCAACCACAACTCAGCCACTTCTTCTCAATTTCTACTCATTTCTTTGTTCCATTTCCTTCCATGAAACACAAGCCAGCCAGTTTAGCCTTTCTAGTTGAACTAGAGCTCAAGGCGGCTGCGCCGCTGTAGGGTCACAGTTCAATTCAGTGTCTTTGGTTCTTTTATTTCAACACAATGTCTTCCTGTTAACTGCGGGTTTTTAAACAACTAATCAAATCCTCAGGACTGATCAATTCTCATTTTTGTTGTGAGACATCATCCTGCCACTTTCCATTTCACTTTATTTTTATTCTTTATTCTTCAAATCACCCTCCACTCCCTTTTAACCTCTTTCTTAATTGATTCTTTTTCCCATCCTGTTTGTGCACAGCCTCATTGGACTCTCACAGCAATGTTATTGCTTTGGGCTGACAAAGCTTTTCTCCCATAGTGAGGCTTGTCATTATGTGACAATTTCAACATCATGTTTCACAATCCAGTGCAAAGAAACAATCAGCTCAACATCAGCTCAGCTATGATTCACCTGTGTTCTGGGTCTGTTGCATGGTGAATGCATAATTTCCACACCAGCACATCTCTTATTGGCAATTTTTACTGCCCATGTCTAGCATGATTTCCATGGTGCACACAACACAAGTAAAAATTTTGCATCTGCATCAGGACAACCCCCATGAATCCCATCTTTAACTCAATTTTTATTTTTGCTCAAGCCACTGTTTCCTGCCAGGAATTTTCCACCTGATACACAAAACAAAATCAGCACATAGCTCCTGCACTCAAATATCTCTGGATTCCCTTCTTTGGATCTTTCTTGAGAATCTGTTTGTGCACCACATTGACAACCCCTTTCTGTCTGCTTGGTTTGACAACAAACATATCCTCTAAATTTGACATGAGTGAAAGAGTCACATAGAACTCTCCATGAGAAAACACTGTTTTTTTGCATGGACAAATGTGTCAAATGTGTTTTAAACACATTGGTGTTTAGGTAGGGACCCACAAAGGAGAAAGTTTGGCCTTGTGCCTTGTTTACCAACTCTGCATAAGCTGCAGTGGCGGGGAACTGATTATACCTGTGAACTCAAATATGACTTTGGCAATCCTTTGCAGTGCAGTTTGACTTGAGGCAGCATTATTTTCCCGCCAAGGATTAACAGACCTGTCATGAGGACTTCTTTCAAATAGCTGCAATTGCTTTACTCTAACATCATTGAATTAAAACTAAAAATTCCACCATTAAAGTTCATATTGTGTGTCACTACCACTGGCATTCCTGACTTCACCTTGATGATGTGTTCTGGTGTTCTGCTGAAGGAGATTGCATTCAAGCATTTTTTTATGAACATCTCCGCAGCCCCTGACCGTGCCAGGCTATCTGCTCCAGACTGGAGCAGATCCAGCTGACAAGTAATCACAGCGCGCTGGACGCAAAGGTGGACAACAGCGGCGGCGCCACGGCCGCAGAGGCCGTTTTACACAATTGCACAGCTCATGAAAGAAGCGTGCAATCCGCTGCCGGCCGATTTTATTGGGTGTGCAGCGGTTGCAGGCTTGGCGCGCAGCGGTTGCACACCGTTTTCTATCAGTGTGCCAACTCTGGGCGCCCGTGCTTGCACGGTTGCATGTCATGGGGTGTGTGGCTGTGCACATGTCGCACTCCGAATAGAAGCCGCCAGCACATACCTGCTTGCCGGGAGGGAGCTCTCAGCAAGCAGGTCTGTCATGCTGGCTGAGAGCACTCAGCAAGCAGGTCTGTACATGCTGGCTGAGAGCACTCGGCAAGCAGGTTTGTACCTGCTTGCCAAGAGCACTCGGCGAGCAGGTTTGTACCTGCTTGCCGAGGGCACTCGGTGAGCAGGTTTGTTCCTGCTTGCTGAGAGCACTCGGCGAGCAAGTTTGTACCTGCTTGCCGAGAGCACTCGGCGAGCAGGTTTGTACCTGCTTGCCGAGGGCACTCGGTGAGCAGGTTTGTACCTGCTTGCTGTGAGAATTAGGAAAACCAAGATTTATTTATTATTAGAGTCTGTTTGTTAAAGGCTATGTACAATGTTGTGTCAAGAGAGAGAAAGAGAGAAGAGAAAGTGCACGGGAGGCGTGCTGAACTGACCTAAGACAGGGACAACTTAGGTAGACAAGAGATAAGACCGTGTGGTTTGGATAAGGAGGATAGAGGACAGAAGAAAGTGCGTGATGCAAAATGAGAAGAAGAAATAGCACGAGGCTGGTGAAGAAACAGAAAAGGGGAGCGACGCTTATAGCGACTGATGAAAGAAGAAAAGGCTGTGAATGCTCTGGGCACGCAGAAGGTGGTGGAAGTAAAAAGTGTGTAAGCTCTTGGGTCAACGAACAAGGCTCAGATAAGGTTTGTTGGAGAGACAAATAGATGAAGGTTGAAGTGCTGGAATGTAAGGTTTGCAAGGGAGAAAAGTCGACGCGAGGAGTCAGCTTTCTGCTCAATCATCATTATCTTATACTCTCTCGGATCGCGGTTGCTCAGGGTCTCAGCCCTTTTACTCACGGGAGGAAATGGCCTAAGTTACAACGCCTGGTCCTGACCATCAAGGTGGTCAGGGCCTAGGTGGTTCCTTGGTTGTTATCGCTATGTGCGACTCGTCCTAACTCGTCACCTAAGGGTGGTTGAAAGGGTGCAGGGAAGATACAGAGTCAGCATCCATGTTTGCCATGGACTGACTTCATGCATTGGATTATTAGCTTACTGATGGAACGCATGATGGTATCATCATCATGAATGGCCGCAAGGCTCATATTGTGACACTTGCCGAGAGCACTCGGTGAGCAGGTTTGTACCTGCTTGCCGAGAGCACTCGGCGAGCAGGTTTGTACTTGCTTGCCAAGAGCACTCGGCGAGCAGGTTTGTACCTGCTTGCCGAGAGCACTCGGCGAGCAGGTTTGTACCTGCTTGCCGAGAGCACTCGGCGAGCAGGTTTGTACCTGTTTGCCGAGAGCACTCGGCGAGCAGGTTTGTACCTGCTTGCTGAGAGCACTCGGCAAGCAGGTTTGTACCTGCTTGCCGAGAGCACTCGGCGAGCAGGTCTGTACCCGCTTGCCAAGAGCACTCGGCGAGCAGGTCTGTACCTGCTTGCCGAGAGCACTCGGCGAGCGGGTCTGTACCTGCTTGCCGAGAGCACTCGGCGAGCAAATCTATACCTGCGTGCCGAGAGATCTTGGCGAGCAGGTGTGTCTTTGCTTGCCAATGAGAGTGAGTACCCAAGCATTCATGCAAAGAGGTACTCACGCTTGTGTCGGCCTGGGTCAGCTTGATTGTCAATGCAACGGTGGTGAGCAATTGGAGCCTTCATTGACCTGGCGAGCTAGACCCTGAAGGTGAAGGGTTAGACCAGCGGCAACGGTCGTACCTACAAAGCATGAAAGTTCAAGGTGAACTGTTGCCACCACTGCCCCGGAATTGCATTGTTGAAACGACTTGCACGCCCAGACCAGTTGAAATCAAAAGAGGGCAGAAATCGCTACAGCCGTTCTCACAAAGGTTGTCCAGCTTATTCGGATTTCCCAGCTCAAAAAAAGGCTGGATTTGCCAAAAAACTCAGTAAATTTTGCAGATTCTATCTGCAGAATTAACCTTTCCCTGCCAAACTGTGTGTAATTCAGCTGCAGGGTTAAGTTTGGCTCAGTTTTTTTAGAAAATCCAACCTTTTTTGGCCTGTGGATCCAGCCGACACGACAATCTTTATGAGAACGGCTGCACCTGCAAAACAACTAGCGCAACCCGTCTGAATTCCACCGTGGGCTGGGCTGTGAGCTGATTGCAGGGTGCACAGTTGCCGGGTGTAGCCGGGCTAGTGATACCCACGAGATCATTGCTACAAGTTTCACAAACCCAACCCCACCGGACACTTCCGATGGGCTTGGGTCGCTATTACTACTAACGGTACACAACCCACCAACGACAGATACTCCCTTGACGGACGACGGAGCTTCCTTCCTTTCTTCTGTTTCTAAGAGCACCATGTGCTCTCTTCATTGTTATGGGAATGAAACCCTTCCTATCTGTTCCTTGAAGCAGCCGGCTCATAGCTACGCCGGCTGTACATCTCGTCTTCTAGCTTGTTTTCATTGGCTGCCGGGTCTTATCTCCGGCAGTCCACCTTTTTATGCCCACGTGCTCTCACGTGGTCCAGTCTTTCTCTTACAAACATATGCGCATCCGGTTGTAGGCTATAAATAGCCCCTTTCTTTGCTTGCCTGTTGTTCCTCACGCAATTCCAGCAATACGCTCTTGTCACGCATTTTTTATCACCTTTCACACGCGCCCAACAATACCTGTTCCTTGCCCAGTTACAGTGGTAGCGAGCTCATAAATTTTTTAGACACATACCTTCATCGTTACCCATCCATTTCACCGACCAGTTTGCCTCCCATCCAGCTCCCTGTTTGAAAGGTCTTGATAAATCGATTATCAACTAGGTCAGTCCCGCGGGTTTCCTTTGAGGGCATCGTGTCTCTGTTTCCGGCGAAGTTCTTTGACCATCTCGTGAAGAGTGGCCAGAGGACTGACCTTTGGGGCAGGGCCGAGTGTCTGGTGCTGTGTTTTCTTTTGGCTTGCACTAGTTCTACCGGCTAGTGTTCGCAACTTGATCCTGTTTCAGTAAGCTGAAAGGATATCTGCTTGTACTGAAGACATGACGCTTGATTGTACCCCTCCTCGTGGCCAGACTGGAGCTTCGGCTAGCGCAGTCCCAGGCCCTCCTTGTGACGGTGTCAATTATGGACCAGACAAGTTGGAGCATATGACACACGAACAGCGCAACTACGTCCATTGCAACCCAAACTTTTGGGTGAGACGTGAGCCCCACAATGAGGCAAGCTCCAAGGGTAGGGACACCTTTGATGATGCCGGCTTGGGCCTTGGTGGGAACCGGTCCGAGTCCGACAAAAAGCCCTTGGGAGCGACCGGCCACCAGTCCACCTACTCCAAGGAGGCGGATGCAACTGCTGACCGTATCAAGAAGCTCCGCGTGGAGCACGACGGCATGGATATCGACCCCTCTGGGGGGGGGGTGTTAAGCAGGAGCATGATGAGCCCAACCGGGCGGAACGCCGCTGCACCCCCAACTGCATCCAGCACCTCGAGACCAACATCGGAAAAGTTTTCCGCGGTTGGTCATATGTCAACGCGCCATACTTCAAGGAGGAAGTGGGCTCCGATGTTAGACAATGGCTCAACACTCTGAGCATCAATTTGAAGAACCGCCAGGCCCATCCCAATGTCTGGCACCTGGGTGGCATCCGTTTGCTTCAGGGAAAAGCATACTCCGATTACAAAGACGCTGTTGCTCTGGAGACCGATCCCCTCACGTGGGGCAAGTTCTGCTCCTGGTTGGAAGACCTCAACCCTGTCACCCTCTCCAAACAAATTGTTTCGGAGGAGTACAATGCCCTCAAGATGGGCCCAAACAAGTCTTGCCAGGCGTTTTTTGATCGTTTCCGCGAATGGCAGAGCCGCGCAAAAAACTATAATTTCCAATACAAGGAAATTATGGGCTTTGTGGCGCGTCTAACGAGACCCCTCCACAACAAGCTTATTGGCTTGATGGCAACGGAGGACCGACATGGCACCCCCATGTCCTTCTCCCAAGTAGTGATGGCGGCTCTGGCTGAAGACCGACGCTACCACAAGAACCAAGTGGTGGCAACGGCCCCATCCGGCGGCGGTGGGGGTCCCCCTTCCAACAAGCGATCTTTGACCGGCGAAGATAAAAAAGCAAAGAAGAAGGCGCCGAACCCGACGCACTGCTTCAACTGTGGCAAAGATGGCCACATCAGCGCCAAATGCACCAAGCCGAAAATGGACAGGCAGAAGGCCTATGAGGCCGCCAAAGCAAAGGAGTCGGCTGCTCCTTTAAAATGATGGTCGGTGGGGTAAAGTCTCCCTCATTGACAGTTGTCTCTCATGTAGTTTCTCTCTTTTCTCCCCTCCCTGCAATCCAATCCCCCGATTCTACATGTGAACCTGAGCGTACGCCGTCTAGTGCCTGTGAGCCAGACAAACCTTGTGAGATGACCGTGATGTCAGCATCTATTGTGCCAGCTGATCACCCAGGCATGGGGACAGCATTACCCGTGAGTATGTCCTGTGAACCCGTAGAAGTTCTCCAGGATAGTTGCCGCCCGGACAAAACGGACGGGCTATGTTCTGTCTTTACCGAAGACAACCGGTTGTGTGTGGACTTCCACCACACAGTGGCGGGGCGCCAGGCCAGGCTCCTTCTTGACACGGGCGCAGGCTCGTCCTATGTGTCTGCCACCTTTGCTGCTGCCAGGTACCTTCCTGGCAGCAGGATGGAGGAGTCATTTACAGTATTGGGCGCGTTTGGTGAGGTCATCCGAGACAACCAAACGGCCGTGGTCCCTCTGTGCTTAGAGGGCATTGTGATGCCGGTGACCTGTCGAGTCGCCCCCCTTGCCAGTTTCGATGTAATACTGGGGAGGGACTGGATCGCTAAGTATGTGTACTCCACAGATTGGAGCACAAATGAATGGGTCCTACGGACTCCTGATCATCGTAAGATTTCCTTCTTCCCTCAGCCTTCACCTTCTTTCACTCCTTCGGTACACGCTTTGTTATCTATAACAGACGATGCCGAGCCTTGGCTGTGTCGAGAAGCTTTTGACAGGAGGATCACGGCCGTCGCCAGTGATTGCTACCTGAACTTGATATCAGACGGAACGGTACTAAGACCGCGGGACGACATCTCTCCATCCCTCCCGTCTTCTTTCCCAGAGTCTCCACCCCTTCGAGACAAAATGATTGGACTCACCAACAGGTATGCTAACCTGTTTGAGGAGCTGACGCACGCTTCTGACCGGGAACGGGTCATTAAGCACTTGGTTGACACCGGCGATGCACAACCCGTGCATCAACCGGTTCGTCAGATGTCCCCAGCATTGCTTGGGGAATTGAAGACCCGCCTGGACAAGTTGCAGCAGGCCGGATTTATTTGGCCGTCAACCTCCGCGTGGTCCTCGCCAATCTTGTTTGCAAAGAATCCCAACAGTGGGAAGCTTAGGCTATGTGTGGATTACCGTGCTCTGAATGCGGTCACAAAAAAGGACCGTCACCCCATTCCGTTGATCCAAGAATGTTTTGATTCGCTGAAAAACACTCGTTTTTTTTTGAAGATAGATCTCCAACAGGGATTCCATCAAATGCGTATCGCCGAGCAGGATGTACCTCGCACGGCCTTTGGCAAAAAGTAAGGCCACTACGAGTGGCTTGTCATGCCATTCGGGCTTGTTAACGCCCCAAGCACGTTCCAGCGCATGATGACGCACGTGCTAAGGGAATTCATCAATGACTTCGTCCAGGTCTACCTGGACGATATCCTCATCTACTCCGCCTCAGAGGAAGAACACCTCCAACATTTGGAGAAAGTACTTGAGGTACTTTGCCGCGAGGAGCTGAAGTGCAGCGGCACAAAATGCTCCTTTGGACAGACCGAGATTCAATTCGTGGGTCACATGGTGTCCTACAAATCAGTACGACCGATGGCCAACAAACTGGAGACCATTCGGACCTGGCCAAGGCCACAGAATGTACATGATGTACGGTCGTTCCTCGGCCTCGGTGGTTATTACCGCCGGTATGTCAAAAACTTTGCAAAACTGGCCGCACCACTTCACGACCTGACAGCAGGTGCAGTAAAGAAACGGCAGGCAGTTGAGTGGCAGCCAAAACACGAACTGGCCTTTGTTGAGCTGAAATAGGCGCTCACGATGGCACCAGTGCTCCTAATGCCTGATCAGTCAAAACCTTACGTGGTAGAGACTGACGCTTTGGACTACGCGGTCGGAGCGGTGCTACTCCAATGTGGAGATGACGACAAACTACACCCTGTGGCTTTTGAGTCATGCAAGCTGAACTCCTCCCAACGGAAGTATCCGGCCCAAGAAAGCGAACTCCTGGCCATCCTCCATGCATGGCGCAAATGGAGTATTTACCTGCATGGTGCTGTTGAGACAACAGTGGTCTTTACAGACCACTCATCCCTTCAGTATCTTGAAACGCAGAAGATGCAATTGCTGAGAATCTGTTGTTGGGTCAACGAGTTCTCTGAAATGGAAATTGTTGTGAAATACAAGAAGGGCTCGGAGAACATAGTTCCCGATGCCCTATCTAGACGCTCTGACCTTGTTATGATAGACAAAATTGGGGATAAACTGCACAGTACCAACTGGCCATTAATTATCCCTTACCTAATGAATGGGCGCGAGATCCCAGCTGATTTATCAGCGGAGGCGATCCAGCGTGCCTCATCCAACTTGAAATTGTTTGAGTATGACCCCACAGCCGAAACCTTGGTTTACCTTGGTCGGCCGGGGCTGTTGGAGAAATCTCCCTTTGTGCCTTTTGCACACCGCTTTGACCTGCTGAGACAGGTACACAATGATGCTGGCCACCGCGGCCAGGACTCCACGTTACAGCTCCTGCAAGGGCGTGGCTGGTGGCCCAAACGATACAAAGACGTCAAGGACTACATTCAAACTTGCGCGTCCTGTCAGGTGAACGAACGCTCCCACATCCACCAGAAGACTGGGCTGCAGGTGCCTCTCCCTGCGGTGGGACCTTTCGAGCGATGGGCAGCTGATTTTGTCTGCATGCCTGAGAGTTACAAATCCAAATTTAAATGGATTTTGACAGTGATTGATCACTGTACGTCATGGCCAGTGGAGGTCCCCATGAAGGAGGCAACCTCTGCGGCCATAGCCGACGCTCTTCTGGAGCACTTCATCACCCCCTTTGGTCTACCAAAGGAGCTGCTGACGGATTGCGGTTCAAATTTCCTCTCAGGAGGATTAACCCGTTTCCTGAAGGCCGGGAGGATACACAAGCTGAACACCTCTGGCTACCACCCGAGGACAAATGGAAAAAAACAAACGACACAATGGTATCCTCTCTCAAGCCATTGTGAAAATGAATGACACAGGGGACCCTTCCAAATGGGAAGACTTCCTGCCCGCTGTGCTCTTCTCAACGCAGATACACGCCAGCGAAAGCACTGGTCTATCCCCTTTTGAGCTGGTATACAGAGTGAAACCCCGCTTACGAGGGGACCGCCCAACAATGGTGGCGGATGATGCTGCGCTTCCTGGACAGCTCGAACTGCAGGAACGCATCAAACAGCTAAACAGCAAACGGTTGCAGGGCCTGGGTCAGGCCGCACAGCGCAGTGATTGGAACAAAGCCACATTTGATAGCTCGACTAAGTTCGCGCGGGATCTGGAATGCTTTGCGGTTGGCGAGTCGGTCAAGCTCCAAAATGAGTCCCACACCAAGGGTGCGCCCCGCTGGTATGGTCCCTTTGAGATCAAGAAGGTCTTAGACAATAACGTCTACATCTTAGTTGATCAGAACGGGGAGGATTACTCCCGTCCGGTGAACGGCAACGACTTGAGACCCGTGTTGTTGCAATTGTTGATCAGCAATGACATGTGGTCAACGCCTCCTGCCATTGCGCAGAAAGCAAAAAAGGCCAAGGCTAATGTGGAAAGAACCACCATGAAGGAAGCCAAAGCTATCACAATGCTTCTGCCTCCAACAACGTCAAGATTCAGAGTCAAGTTCGACGGCTGTTTTCTCCAACCGCCGACGACTGGATCCGGGACGGATCCCTCTTGAAGGGGGGATGGTTGTAGCCGGACTAGTGATACCCACGAGATCATTGCTACAAGTTTCACGAACCCAACCCCACCAGACACTTCCAACAAGCTTGGGTTGCTATTACTACTAACGGTACACGACCCACCAACGACGGATACTCCCTCGACGGACAACGGAGCTTCCTTCCTTTCTTCTGTTTCTAAGAGCACCATGTGCTCTCTTCATTGTTATGGGAATGAAACCCTTCCTATCTGTTCCTTGAAGCAGCCGGCTCATAGCTACGCCGGCTGTACTCGTCTTCTAGCTTGTTTTCATTGGCTGCCGGGTCTTATCTCCGGCAGTCCACCTTGTTATGCCCACGTGCTCTCACGTGGTCCAGTCTTTCTCTTACAAACATATGCACATCCGGTTGTAGGCTATAAATAGCCCCTTTCTTTGCTTGCCTGTTGTTCCTCACGCAATTCCAGCAATATGCTCTTGTCACGCATTTTTTATCACCTTTCACACGCGCCGAACAATACCTGTTTCTTGCCCAGTTACATGGGGAACCTGCAACGCGCGAGGAGAGTCGGAAGAGTGTTGAATCACACTGCAACGGTTGTGGAGAAGTATGAACTGGAAGAAAAAACCCAGTGAAGCATGAATGTGGATTTGAGGCACCCTGGTGCTGGAACATGCTTAAATACAACTGTGAGTATGGGAGAAAAGGGCAAGGGTGCTCTTTGCACTCTTCTCTCCATGCCCCTACTTTGAGTTTGATTAGGCCGCATGGTTGTATGATACCCATGACCGGCTGTTTTTGCATGTTGCTCACGCACACGCTTGGCAGTCAACCCGTGGCACAAAAGTGTTTGGGGGTTATTTAAATAACTTTTTTTAAATTCAAGTAAAGTCAGGGAGAACCCACGCACTTGCCTTCCGTAAAAGCGTGACTTTAATAAACTTGGACAATCTTCTCACCTTCTCAATTCCTCAACCACATTTTGGCCACTCCTCTATTTTTCTCCCAAAAGATATATAAAGAGCCTGGTTCTTCCCTCCTCAATCCTGGGACCATCAGATTGTATACATCAATACCCATCCCTGGTCACCACTCTACTCAAGTAATATTATTGATTCTTACTATCAGCCTCCCTGGGTATAATTGGTTATCTGGCTCTGCTAGAAGAGTTATTTACTTGCTACCTACAGCATGGTCTTACTATCAGCCTCCCTGGGTATAATTGGTTACCTGGCTCTGTTAGAAGATTAGCCAAATACATTATTTAATAAATAAGTCTTAGTATCAGCCTCCCTGGCTGCAATTGGGTCCCTTGCTCTGCTAGAAGATCAGCCATATAAAACATCCTCTTAGACATATCTAAGCATCCTCACCAATCCATACTATTCTTTAAGAGTCCATACTCTTATTCTTGTTCAACAAACTCTCCCAGCTATTACAAGAGGCAGCCCTTCAAGCACACATCCCTCTCAAGCTCTATTCTCCACCAAGAGTAGTTCCACACGGTTTCAAAGCACAATATCAGACCATATAGCTTTGAATTGAGTGACCGGAACCATCTTTAAATCAATGTGATTGAAATACAGTCTGGATGGTATTGTGATCTTGATGCCAGTACCATTTGAATTAGGACTCATACAACTTCTATCAATGAGGATGCACTTAGAATGCAAGGTTGAGTTTGTCAGCCTCTGTGATGCCAAGAACTAGAACCCACCTGTGTCACTCAAATTCTTTGGCTCCAAGCCAATGATAAATCAGGATTTATCATTGGCTTGGACCCAATTCCAGCGCAGGGCTGACTGAGCTGAAAGCACTGGGACGGAAAGGGCTAAAAAAACCCGTTAGGGGGGGGTTATGTTAAGGGATTTAGAGGTTAATTTAGGAGGTTAAGGTTAGTTAAGGTTAGGTTAGGTTTAGGTTCAGGGCCACCTGATAGAATCTAGGGGGGGGGGTTTGAACAAAACCCCCCTTGCCTGGTTTGAGGTTTAGGGGGTTAGGTTTAGGAGGTTAGGGTTATGCATGATATATATATATCACCGCAACCAATCAATGGTCACATGATTGTAAGTGACATCTCAAAGTACAAAGGGGCCTTTGTACTTTGATATGTCACTTGTAGCCAATTGATCATTGATTGGTTGTGGTGTATATACAGAAAATTTGGTCAGAATTGGCAAAAACCTGTCAGAAATTGGTTTTTTTGAAAATAACTGGTTTCTGGCCAGAATTTGCCATTTATGACCAGATTTTATGTATATATGTACTGATGTTTATGTATATGTGTATTATATATATATATATATGTATATTATATATATATATATTATATATATATATTATATATATATATATTATATATATATATATATTATATATATATATATTATATATATATATATTATATATATATATATATTATATATATATAACGGCTGGCGGAGCCAGCCCTGTGCTGGTATTGGGTCCAAGCCAATGATAAATCCAATTTATCATTGGCTTGGAGCCAAGGCAAAATAGTGCCAAAACTCCTAGAACCTTTTAGCTACACAAGGTGATAACAGTGCAAATGATGGGTAGAGTGGGGTATTTTCACGTAGAAAAGTAGTAAAAAAGAAGATCTAAATGAATATAATTCTTTTATAGAGGGGCCCGCTGGCGCAGGGGTGTTTGTAGGTGCCCTCTAAATCAGAGATCTGGAAAGCAGGGTGGTATCTGATTAAGCAAACAATGGGTTTCTGCGTAACAGAAGGTGGTACCAAAGTGCTTTCCAATTAAGGAACCAGAATGGGGACAGAAGGATAAAAGAAGTACTCAATGTTGCTTCTTTTATGCCAAAAAGCCACTTAGGGGTGTGAAGTAGAGCTGCTGGGTATTTTGGTTGGTTTCTGCACAGGAGCTGGACACTTTGAAGGGTTGATTGAAGGAGGAACACCATGGATAAAACAGGCAAACAGAGTAGAGTAACTGAAAAAAGACAGGACACAGAGTAACTGATTGACTGCAATATAAATTAATGATGATGAACAACTTTTGGCGTGGAAAGAGGGCTCTATATATACTAATTTCACTCAAAGTAGAGGACCTTTCTGCCTGTGTGCGTGTAGTTACTGGATTTCAGTGCAATGTGGCCAATTTGGGAGATTGACACTAACAAGGCTCATCCCAATGACAATGCTGGTCATTATTTCAGCTTCAAAATTGCTCTTCATGACCTTTATAACCTATTTAGCAAATGTAACTAAGGTACATAGCAACACTGGCGTTAATTGTTCTGAAATGGGTCACAGAAGCTGAAATAGGCCACAAATGGCTATGGCTAATATTTAAAGGCCACTCTGGCTATGTTGCTCTTATGTATCAAAGGTTTTTATTAATGAAACCTTGTAAATAAACCACATTGTGGTGTTCCATTCCCGCTCCAATGCCAAAGAGGTAGATTTCAAACATTACAAGATCACTTACAAGATGTACACTAGAATAGGATACAAGAGGAGGAATATCAGGGAGGAGTACATAAGGAATCCGGAAGAATACACAATACACCCACATCACGGAATCAACAACAAGGAAGAGTTACATCAACATCAAGGAGAAAATTCAGATGATGGTAGCAGTACAAGGAGCGGACTCAGGGGGAAGAAGGACCAGGAGGAGGAGAGGCCTAGACCCTGAACAGGATGGAAGCTGGAAGGATGGAAAGAAAGGAGGGGTGATTGAAGGTGTTTCAGCCCCTGGATGGAAGGATAGAAGAAGGAAGAAGAATGGGATGTATTGTACACAGTACAGGGGGGGAGTGGCACAGAAATGAAGTCATGCTGTGCAGATATGATGTCATGCTGTGCAGACATGAAGTCATGCTGTGCAGAAATGATGTCATTCTGTGCAAGAATGATGTCATTCTGTGCTGAAACCATAGCAACAAGGAGCAGGCTGTGCAGCTGACCAGTTCACCTGCAGCATAAATCCCTCAAAGGACCTTCCCTTGGAGCTAAATTCTCTCATCTTTTCCTATACAAGGAGTTCATTTCCCCACCGCTGTTGTTTTCTTTTTCCTCAGCCACTTACTAAGAGAGTATAGTGTGTCTCACCAGTCATCAAGTTAGTCATTAAGCATAGTCATCAAGTGTAGTCATCAGTGTTATCAGTCAATAAGTCAATCAATCAGTTATCAACCCCAACAATAAAATCATTTCTCAAACCCCCAATCAATCAACAAACAACCCAATCAATCAACAAACAAATCAATCAATCATCAACAAACTCAACAATCATCAGCAATCACCTGCAATAGTCCAACATACTATTGCACTTTCACATAATCAATCCCACGGTTTGATTATCCATATCATTAGTTATAAGTGGTCTACTCAAATAAAACAACATATAAGGTCTAAGTCTGATTGAGATTACTATACTTAGTAAACTTAATCTTGAAATCAGCCATTTCTCTTTTTATATTGAGTTTAAGATTCCTTAAAAAGGGTATAGTATTTATAAAGGGGCAGGCCAATAAACCACCCGTAAACTGATTGTTTTAGCCTTTCAACCTAACTCACCAGTTTATTTCCCCCAGCCGGATCTTTATTAAATATTATCATTTCTCCCACAGGAGTCCTACAACGTAGAATCTACTTTTACCCTAGTTACACCAGGACCCTGGAAAGCCCCTACATATGTCAGTAATGAAAATGTATGAATTTTTTGTTGACGTATTTCATTTGTCATGATTCAGTCTCTGCTCATTCACCTGTATTTGGTCTGTCACAGCTTGTGTGACATCTCTCAAGTACTATACTTGGTACAGCGTTGTAGCAGGTTGAACTCTCTTTATCTTTCTACGACCATCTCACTCTGCGTTCCGCATCGTGTGTCACTGTATCAGGTATAGTATTTCATCTTTGTTTCTCATTCCTTCTATCTTAGTTCTATAGCTGATGAGTAAATATCCTTCTACGACCATCTCACTCTGTGTTCCGCATCGTGTGTCACTGTATCAGCTATTTACCCCTCAGATCACCAAGATTTTTGGCCAAAAACCCCAAATGATACTCACCAAAAATGTATGAATGACCATTTTTTCCATGTAGGTTACTCACCTGAAATGTATGAATATTTGAGCAATTAGGAGGTTTGACAAGTTTTTTACATCTTTTCTCACTCTTTTCTGCATTTTTTTTGGGATTTGAGATGTTAAAGGTGGAAATATGGCCAGAAGAAATCCATGAGGTATCATTTCTCTTGGTATCTGGCCGAAAAAATGAACAAAAATCACTTTATGGGGTTGAGGGTGGGCCATCCGCACCCCCGCCCCCCCATAATCCTGGATTCCCCCTCCCCCAAACCCGCACCTTGGTGGAAAGGTTACTCATGAAACGTGTATGAATGGGCTTGAAAAATGTATGAATTTTGGCAAAATCCAGGATTTTTCGTTACTGACATATACAGGGGCTTGCCAGGGTCCTGTTACGCCTGTACCTATGTGTTAACTAGGGGATTAGCTATTTCTACGCATTTGGCAAATTTCCAATTGGATTATATAATCCACGCGCGGGGTTGGAGGTTTAAACCCCAATTGGGCCTAACTCTCAAACTATACACAACACCTCAATTATAAGTCCATAATTGGTCCTTTCACATACAGTATTCATATATAACAAGTACATGCGTGTGTAATGTGCATCTGTGACACGTGGATGTGGCCAATTCTTACGGGTACTTGGTTCAAGGTGAAGGAGTAGGAATTTAGGGCTACTTCCAGTGAGGGGCCCTACATTAATTTGCATGAGGATTCAGAATATGACATAATAAGTTATCCTCAAGTTTTAGAAGTTATTAGTATTTTTCGTAAAGGGTATTTGTTATTTTAATACATTACTTATTTTTATGGTGCCAGGACTTTGCTAAGTTTCTTGGATAAAAGTAAGCAAACTAAGTTTTTATGCATTATCAATCATATTAATGGGTCTTAGTAATAATGTCTCTTTTCATTTGTTTGTATGTTACTTTTGTCAGGTTGGCTCTGAAGCTAGTAGTAGCAAGCTGACAGAGTTGAAGGTGAAAAAATATATAGGGATAACCACCTCATAATTGGCCAACTGAACTGGTTCAAAAATGTAGAAATGTTTCTCACAGGTTCCACCATTAATTGAGGACAATAGGCACGTGGGAGAAACATGAGCCATTCATTTGATTGGGAAAACTTGTAGATATTAAGGCCTATGGTCATTTCCGGATAAAAATCTAAATGTTTATTAACAAGAGGATTGGCAAACTCCTGCAAGTTTCAAAAACAATTTCAGTAGAGAAATGAGGAGTAGCAAAGGAGATTTTGACATGACATACTTGTGACACAATTTTTTTCACGCTGAGTGAATAGCAAGGAGTCCCAAAAACCAAGAGATTTAAAATGAGCTTAAAACCAAGTAAATCATGAATCCTAGCTCTTGACGTGCAAACTGTTGCCCAAGCCGGAAGTTGAATGTTCAATAGAGACAAGATAGCTCTGATCTTGGAGTACAATGACCTGGATAATAATGTGTGTGTATGACCAATCAGCATAGAGGCAATAAGATCCTGGGTCATGGGAGGCAAGAAGTGCACAAAAAAGTAATAATCAGTAATGTGCCATGGAGCTTAATGAATTCATGATGAGAAATATTTACCAGTTCACTCTTGAAAGGATACCAAACACTTGAGTTTACACGGTCAGACCTTCTATCTGTTCTAATGATAGGCCTTTCATCTTGAGTATTCTCTTTCTCATCCACCATGAGCTTGTTCATGAGCATATCTTGCCAGTTGATTGCGTGGGACAACTGGCGGGACTCTTCCAATGCTTCATTTCTTGCTTCGATTTTGTCCAGGTCATCATTCAGCAACGGCGCACGCGTATTAGAACGAGAGGCAAAATTGAGTTGTTGAATGCCTCCAATGTGATTCCACACATGTTCAGCATGGGTGATATCCTCATCTTGCTGTTGTAAGTCAGGCGGAAAAGTTGATTGGGAGGCGGAGGCATCCAATGGTGCAATCTGTCTTTCAAGTCTCGTTGCCTCCTCTTTCCTCAACTTATTTTGCTTGTGCAAGGCAGTTGCACAGTGCTTCCGCCAGTCCACAGTACCTCGGGCCATCGGACAGGCCTTACAACAAAATTTATTTCCCTCTTTGACATAATCTAACAATAAATGTGAATCAGGATGGGGAATGACATTGAAGAGAAAATGGCAGTGATGAAAATTTTGACCTACCGTTGGTTTCAAAGGTTTCGCTCATTTCAAGTTAGCACTGGAGCGAGGGGTGGCAATGAACAGGAAACAAGAAACGTGATGGACAGCAACAAAGGGGAAAAAAGAGCGGCGATTGGTTGCAATGAAGTTACGAGTGAGAGATGACAGAGACGCTTTGCAATGTGTCCGGAGCACTGCGGGCCAACTTGGAGGAGTTGGCCATCAGAGGGAAACACGCCATCCGTCCCTGAAACAACTTCCGAACTCATTGTGTCTTGTGTCATATTGCGCTTGGCGGTGTCTCGCAACTGTGTCGGTCTCCTTTGGGAGGACCTCAGGTGTCAGATTGCGTTTGGCTGTGTGTCACAACTTCGTCGGTCTCCATAATCAGGAGGACCGAGGGGGCGCAATTGATGGTTATCGCCCTGAGTGCGGCCACAAGCATGGCCTTGGGACGCACCGCCCCCAGGGCGCACTGGTGGGGTCGCAGATAGCAACCCGATGCCCAGGTGCGAGTCAAGGGCCGGCACGATGACGCAAGGCAAAAGAGCTGCCTCAGGGGCGACATTCATGGTCACCGAGTCGCCCTGAGGACTGTATCGTCACCGGGGCGGACCAACTTTATTCGTTCCGCCCCGCTGTGTACCGAACCCAAAGGCACCGATGTACTCGCTTACTGGGCTGGTCGTCAAAAAAAAACTTCCCGATCTTGTCCAAAATGACTCAAACCTTCTTGGCCATTCCAGCTACTAGTGCAGGGTTGGAACGGGTTTTTTCTAAGGGCCGCCCAATCCTTTCATGGCAGAGGTCTTTCTTGAAGCCAAAAACTGTCGAACAGCTTTTGTGCCTCAAGGAGTGGTAACAGAGCAAGGATCTATCTTGCCTGAATTGATCTTCGGTCTTTTTTGTGTTCTTTTGCTTGCTCCGAGAAAAAAAAAGCATTTTTTTTTCCTTCATACACACTTGTAAATAGAACACGGGCGTTAGACTGACAAAAAAAAAACCAACCAACCGTCAAGCCCACATCCCCCCCCCCCGCCAGAGATCACCTCTCTGTGCCCCGGGGTTCGGGGCATAACTTGAGGGCCGTCCCAAAGCACAGACCCCGGGGTTCGTGCGGGGCATATGCCCCGGGGAGCGCCTTTCGGGGCACACCCTTATACATGAGTGCAAACGACTGCACAGTTCAACTGTTCTCCGGCACGGGCCATAGCCATGCCGTGTTTCAGTCTTGTGGGACAAGTCTTCACAGAAGAACTCAGCTTCTTTCTCCACGGCCAGTATTTCAATCGGTTTGAGACTATGTATTGACCCTCGGAAAATGCCGGTACGGATAACGCGGGTCAAGCTTTTTCCAGGGATTAGGAATTCAGCTTATCAAAGTGTAAAAACAGATTCCGGACCGGAATGAGGGAAAAACATCCAGATTTGCTATTTAACTTGAACCCACCTTCACCATCAGCGGTTCTGGAAGATATATCCCTTCATACTAGATAGCTACATTGCTGAAGGGTGGGTATGTACGTTTTTTTCCTGATGGCAACAACCTGCCTTGTTGAAAGATACAGCAGCTAAGATACACCGATGATTCTCTTGGCACCCACTGTTGAACGAGTTCCCAGATTGCATGATCCAAGCAAGCTATATACCATCTTGACATTTTTTTTTCAATACAATCCGGTGCTACAGCCTTATAGAGTGAGTCTCTATCTGAGACCAGAATTTTACCAGGATCTTTTATGGGCTGTGAGCTAATTGTTCAACCCTACTCTACTGCAGGCCAGATATTTCGATCCCGAACAGCAAATACACTCGTCGCTACAATGGCCAACCATTGTTACCTCCTGGTTCTTGTTTCCTTTTGCATGTTCCTGGTGCCGAAGACCTTTGGATCTCCTAGCATTCCAATAGAAGTTCAAGAAGAACTGCGCAAGTTTACGTCGGAGGAGCATAATTTTGTACCTGGTTGGGCGGCCAGCACCAGTTCAAGTTCAACGCATCCCCCAGAAGTTAATAGTGAAATGGATGTAGAGATACTGACCCTGGACAAGCCATGGTATGAAGGATTTCCTAGAAATAACGGCCATGCGCTGTCATGCACCCGAAACGTCGATTTAGACAATGAACCTGTGGCCGTAGTCAAACACTGGGACCTTCATCAAGAGACCGATCTCCATCTAGTCCCCAAAGGTTGGAGCTTGCGCGGTCACCCTCCGCAATCCATCACTGTTGACAACCCCTCCAAGACGGCTTCATTCACTTATTCCTTACATCTCCAAAAAGCTCATTTGGTTTTGGAGCCAACAGTACTCCCTCCCAACACCCAACATCGAATTTACTGGCAACAACGCGTTGGGGGTAACCTGAAATGGCATATTCACGATTGAGTGGCACCCTCGGCAAACAAGTAGAAAGTAAGATACTGGGGCTAGGAATCAGATACATATTTCAAGTTGAAATAACATGATTTAGGCAGCAATTATGGTAGCAATTATAAACACAATTTGAAACTTATTTGAATTTCTCTTGAAAAGAATTCGAAACAATTTCTTATTAGCTTTCTATCATCTTTTTATCACAAAAGCCTTTCAAATTGACTCGGAGGGTTGATTTGAAAGATAAATAAAATAAAGTAGCTAAATAACCATGATGAAACATCAATACAGCTCCTCATGCTGTAATACATAGCAGGAGGCCCTGTACCGTTGACATCAGGAGAATGAGCCCTGAATCCAGCTATAACCTGGAGGATCCGTTGGCCATCCAAAACCTTTGCGCCGCACAATGTCTGGCCACCCAAACAATGACCTATCTGGCTCCGGTGAGCTTGCTTATCCCAGCTACGGCTACAATATGAAAAGCAATTGGCCTGCATACCACAACCACCCCAACATCAACCCCTTGGACGTAGACCCGGAATATCAGCCCGTAACCAACTGCTATCACCCGAACGCGTACCAGTCTGAAGATCTGGATTCATACAGACAGCATCAGATTCACACCCAACCCACCCAGCACCATCAAACCCAAGGCACCCGCCCTGACACCTCATTGAGCCATTCTCAGATGGACCAGGACGTCCCCGGATCCCCTTTGGAGGAGGAGGACCTTGTCCAATCACTGCCGTTGCCCCAAAGGGGGCCACCTGCCACACGTCTTTCCAATCGCCACGCTCCCTACCCTTTGACAGCACCGCCACAGCCTTTGACTACCGCAACAAAGACCTACAAGGGCGGCCGGACTCAAAGGCCCAACCGTACTCCCAAGGAAATCCAGGCTTCAGAGGCGGCTCAGGCCCTGAAGCGCCAGGCCAAATCTGACAAGGCGGCCGCAAAGTTAGCCAAGACCCGTATGAAGGTCGCTCAGAAGCTTGCGCGCGATGTGATGAAAGCTAAAGAGAAGGCGGCAGCGACTAGTTGGCTCAAGTAAGGCTTAGAAGCTTTGTTGGAGCTTTGCAGGTATGTTTGGGTCGTCAAAGAAGAGCATGATTTAGTCGGGCGGCAAAGTCCAGGCTTTGTCAAGTTGGGCAAGTTCATGGAATCTGCGGACCCACGACCAGAATATTTCCCCTTGATTGCCAAGATTGACAACAAAGCACGGCTCAGGCAATACCGTGTGCTTGTGGGGTTGTACCAAGTAAGTCTGCACTATCCTGGTGTCTCTTGTAGCTCTTTGCCTGACGGTCATTTTTGTCATTCCTTCAGCAAGTGAAGGATTTCGTTGACCAATCAGGGAGTGGCAGTCTATTGACAGCCTTGCTGGAATTTGGATTGGCTCAACTGGTAAGTCATTCATATTGATGAGTTTGTTTGCCCCTCTTGGCCCAAAGCTGACTCTGGTCCCTGTGGAGCAGCTGTATGAAATCCTGTTGGAGATGAATGCTTGTAACCCTGCGGCTAATGCAACCGGGCAAGATGAGCTCAGTGACACTTATGACTCACTAGTTGTTGCCCCAGGGGCTTCCAACAGCGAATCCAATGATGGGGCTGGGGACGACGTCCCAGATGATTCACAGGCATCAGGTGGCTTGCAGCAACCAACACCTATTGCCACCCCCCACCGCTCCAGACGCTGCTGCCGCTCTTTGGAACTGACCGCCACTGAACGCTCACTCAATGAGGACACACCCCCTGCAAGCCCCGACAATGATGATGATCTTGCCCTTCCACCTGTATTGGATTTTGGCAATTCATATCCTTCCCCGTCGCTCGCCACTCCAGGCTCAGGTACCAAACCGCTTGCCACTCCAGGCTCAGGTACCAACCCCACTTCTGCTTTGGCCACTGGTGTCAGCCTCTGTGATACCAAGGGCTAGTACCTTTTAGCTACACAAGGTGATAAGGGTTCAAAATAAGGGTAAAGTGGGGTAATTTCACGTAGAAAAGTAGTAAAGAAGAGATAAAAAGAATATAATTCTTTTTCATAGAGGGGCCTGCTGGCGCAGGGGTGTTTGTAGGTGCCCTCTAAATCAGAGATCTGCAAAGCAGGGAGGTATCTGATTAAGCAAACAATGGGTTTCTGCGTAACAGAAGGTGGTACCAAAGTGCTTTTCCAATTAAGGAACCAGAGTGGGGACAGAAGGATAAAAGAAGTGTCAGCCTCTGTGATGCCAAGGGCTAATACCTTTTAGCTACACAAGGTGATAAGAGTGCAAAATAAGGGTAAAGTGGGGTAATTTCACGTAGAAAAGTAGTAAAGAAGAGATAAAAAGAATATAATTCTTTTTATAGAGGAGCCTGCTGGCGCAGGGGTGTTTGTAGGTGCCCTCTAAATCAGAGATCTGCAAAGCAGGGAGGTATCTGATTAAGCAAACAATGGGTTTCTGCGTAACAGAAGGTGGTACCAAAGTGCTTTCACAATTAAGGAACCAGAATGGGGACAGAAGGATGAAAGAAGTACTCACTATTGCTTCTTTCAAGCCAAAAAGCCACGTAGGGGGGTGAAGTAGAGCTGCTGGGTAGACTGAAGGGTTTCTGCGCAGGAGCTGGACACGTAGGATGGTTGATTTAATGAGAACACCACGGATAAAACAGGCAAAACAGGGCAGAGTAACTGAAATAAGGACGGGACACGGCGTAACTGATTGACCGTAATAATAATTGATGATGATGAACAACTTTTGGCGTGGAAAGAGGGCTCTATATATACTAATTTCACTCATATTGGAGGACCTTTCTGCCTGTGTGCGTGTAGTAACTGGTTTTCAGCGCAACGTGGCCAATTTGGGAGATTGGCACTAACAAGGCTCATCCCAATGACACTGCTGGTCATTAATTCAGCGTCACAAGTGCTTTCCATGACTTTGATAACCTTTTTAGTCATTGTAACTAAGGTACATAGCAACACTGACGTGTGATTGTATCTGAAATGGGCCACAAATGACGCAGATGGGCCACAAATGGCTAAGGCCAATCATTAAAGGCCACGCTGGCTATGTTACTCTTATGTATTCAAGGTTTTTATTAATAAAACCTTGTAAATAAACCACGTAGAATCTACTTTTACCCTAGTTACACTTGTACACATGTGGTAACTAGGGGATTAGCTAT
Source organism: Puccinia coronata f. sp. avenae (assembly GCA_002873125.1). Classification (NCBI taxonomy): domain Eukaryota; kingdom Fungi; phylum Basidiomycota; class Pucciniomycetes; order Pucciniales; family Pucciniaceae; genus Puccinia; species Puccinia coronata. The sequence continues at coordinate 21,478 of PGCI01000428.1, read as the reverse complement.
TTCTACGCATTTGGCCAATTTCCAATTAGATTATATAATCCACACGCCGGGTTGCAGGTTTAAACCCCAATTGGGCCTAACTCCCAAACTATACACAACACCTCAATTATAAGTCCATAATTGGTTATTTCACATATAGTATGCATATATAACAAGTGCATACGTGTGTAATGTCTGTGTGACATGTGTTTGTGGCCATTTCTTACGGGTAATTGGTTCAAGGTGAAGGGGTAGGAATTTAGGGGTACTTCCAGTGAGGGACCCTACATTAATTTGCATGAGGATTCAGAATATGACATAATATTCTAAGTTATCCTCAAGGTTTAGAAGTTATTTAGTATTTTTGTAAAAAGTAGTTGTTATTTTAATTTATTACTTATTTTTATGGTGCCAGGACTTTACTAAGCTTATTGGATAAAAATAAGTAAACTGAGTTTTTTGTGCATTATTAGTCATATAAGTGGGTCTTAATACTGTGGTAATAATGTCTCTTTTTATGTTACTTTTGTCAGGTTGGCTCTGTCATAGTAGCAAGCTGACAACTGGGGCCCCGGTGCCAGCAGCAGCGGAAACACCTTCTGCTACATTAGCAACCAACACCGCAAACAACACCAGTGATAGTTCTTGCCCTCCTGCTAAGAGTGGAGCATTTCCCCAACGGCGGGGCAAAACCAAAGATGCTCCCAAGACGGATGATCCAACGGGGCAGGGATGTTGATGTTCATGCATAAATCCCAAGAGCAGTCCTCTCGTTGGATGATGGAAGAACGTAAACGGGCCAACAATAATTGATTGGAGGATCGTTGACTTGCGGAGGAACGTGCCGAACAGAAAGAAAAGCTTTGCCAGGATGCCCTCACGCAGGCCAAGTACAATCAGGACACCAGTTTGAACGGGAAAAACACAAGGATGCTTGCGAGGCACAACAAGCCATAGAACTTTGGAGTCAAGAAGAGAGCCAAGAGCGGATGGCGTTATCGCAGGCCGCAATGATGGCCATGGTAGGGAGACTTGCCGGGTTCACCTCCGATAAACCGGCCACCCCCCCGCTTGACAGATGGAAGCACTTTTTCATCTCTCTGTGCCCTTGTGTTATGTCTCTGTTGGTGCTTCCCCTTGACCTCTATTGCATCCCACATTAGACTACATAGCTTTTTGTTTGCTCCCCGCATTACACTACATATGCCACCTATGCCCCAGTCCATTTCTTTTTCATTTCACTCATCAATGAAAACAAAACACAAAAAAGAAATGCAATGATGTTGCTCATTTCCCTTTACACCCAATCCATCTGGTTCCAATACACGTGTTTGCTTCAAATACAGGCATTTGCTTCTCTTGTGGGCAACACCCACTTTGCTCAGATGCATATGCATCTATTGATCAACCAGATTTTACTGTTGCTTGCGTTGCCTTCTCTCCTGCAACGGCCCACCCAAGTCCGCCCAGGCCCAATTCCCTCTTCAGTATGTTTGGTAAACCCAAGCACGCTAACAGCAGTTGGAAGGTTCCAATCAACTCCGAAGATATCCAAAGGATGAGATCTGGTTGAGTAACAAACAGTTGCCCCCCGCGCGAAAAGGTATGCATATGTTTTCATAGCCTTGTATCTTTGTATCCCCAGCTTACCCAACCCTCTTGTCTGAACAGATCAGAGAACCTTCAAACATATGGGGACATGATGGAACGTCCAAAAACACTGGCGAGGAGCTGTCCACTACTGAGGCAGGGACCGTCGCACCCTCTGATCAAATGGAAACCAACCCGCTCTCTACCACTGAGGAAGGTACGCCACCAGCCCCCCCCCCCCCCCAGTCCCACCCAAGAGGACACCCTAGGCAATGTGCATGCCCACGGCAAGCAATCCAACAAAGGCCCTGGCGACCAAGCTATCTGTCAGCCTTAGAGACAACACTGTTGCCCAAAAGGCTTCAAAAATGTCCTCTCCAGATTCCTCTCATTTTCCTGATCATTTTCATCTATTATTGTCCATAGTTGTGATGTATAATTGAGGAGGAATTACACCTTGAACATCTATTATTTTCTAAGTTCAAACCATATTGAATGTATGCATTTTAATCAACAAGGTTAACCATTTTTTCAGCTGGCTGAATGAAAAACTTCATCATCACTCAGAACCACCAACTTAGAAGAAAACAGACAACTCTGGACAACTCAACTCCTCACTACTCATCAACCTAGGTCCCACCCATTCCCCTCGTCGTTTAGTCGTGGTCTATTGGTGTCACTTATTGACTAGTAAGCAGTTCTTGACAAGTTCTCTCTTTCTTCAAAGTTCATCTGAGCTTTGATCTTTTCATCTCTTCTACTTATCTTCTTCTTCATTCCCATAAAGAATCAAACCATCCAAAACATTATAAAACAATCAATCATCTTAAACATATCTTTGCTTCTGTGGAATTGCTGCTTAAATCCACATAGGTTTCCTACTAAGAACCTATACCAGTTTCCTTTGGTATAAAAAAGTAAGGCAGTCTCTGACTGGACCTTCTCTGTTTCTAAAGAGAAGAGGGGTTAAGCATAGCTGCCCTTAAACCACCTCCTTAAGGAGAGAAAGAAAGCCCAAAGAATGCCAGATATAATCATCATCATCATTATTATTATTAATTTCTTTCCTCTCTCTTTCCTACTACCTTACAATAGTTGTCCCTTCCCTATCCCTCTGGAATCAACTATTGTTCCCCCCATCTTGTGTCCTGTAGTCACATAAGAGACCCAGGCTCACACTATCACTGGTCTCGATCAACCCAAGGACGCCTTTCCTGACCCCCAGCCTGCCGAGAACAACATCCCCTGTGTGCCTACCCTGCCATTTCCAGTTTATACTGCCCCCCCCCCCTTCCCTACCAACCCGGTTCATACCCCCCTCCCCTTCCCTACCAACCCGGATGAGGTAGCTTTTGAGGCATTTCTCAGGGAATGCAACATTCCCCCTTGTGATGTGTACACCTGCGTGATCCTCCAACACAACGAGATCTAACACTAGACCCACTTCCTCCTTTTGACAAAGAGGGGCCTTCGCATTGATGGCTTGAGACCCGGCCCTGTTTGCTCGCTCTGTCAGGGGGCCAAAGCCCACGCCGCGGCTGCCGGGAATGTGAATTTCTGAGTAGATTAAATGTAGTTTCACTCGGGTCACTCTCTTCTATCTAGACTATGGTTCATTATGCATCTGATATCTAGATTGGAATTGTTAAGTGTGCATGTGCAACTGAGATAGATACCATTTTTCTCTACAACATATCGGCTTAGGACAAGAAAATGCTAGATTTAGATCCATTAAGTAATTAAACAAGCAAATTCAGAGTTCTGGAACGTATAAGAAGTAACAGATAATATCATGTTGGTCCCAAATTGATGCACTGCTGCCCTGAGCGGCAGGGACTCGCACATCAGCAGGATCCACAGTCCATGGGACCTTGGCAAATCCTGCCTCAGAGTTGCCCCGGTTGTCCCAGACTTGTTAATACAGGGTACCGCGGCGGTTGAGGATGTTATGTAGATTCATGCATGCAAAGGTAGTATTTTGAGCCCTAATGGGGTTGGCGTGCTGGGCATGGAGGAGGATTTGGAAACGGTTCTTCAGTCAGCCAAACGCCTGCTCAACACACATCCAAGTGGAAAACTGGATGAAGTTGAATCACTCGTTTTCTGGGTTCACAAGTGACAGGTATGGGACTAGGATGTACACATTGCTAGGGTACCCCGCGTCCCCAATCAGGAATGTTCCTTTGGGAAGCTTCTGGGATATGTTGGTGCCTGGAGTCAAGCTTTGCCCCAGGTTTGATTGCTGGAAAACCCTGCTGTCATGCATTGACCCAGGCCCACCCCCGCTGACCTAGCAAGGTAGCACACATTACATACAAGGACAGGCATTAGTATGGGTAAGGGATGTGGCAAAGTATTTGAGTGGGTAGCTCAACATTGCAAAAATTCCCTTCACTATCAATAACACACTGAAAGGTCAATGACACCCATCCTTTCCGGTTTATGTAGCCCTCCCAGTTGTTGTCACAAGGCATTGCCACAGGGATATGGGTCCCATCTATTGCCCTGACGATGTTTGGAATACCCTGACGCTGTTCAAAGAAAGCCTTGATTTCATCCCACTGATTGGGTCGGTCCAGCGGTGGGAAGCTATCATGTACAAATACCCCCAAAGGTTGGTCAGAATACAATGACCAATCAGCTTCAAGGAATCAGCACATACCTGACCACTTGAAGTCTTGACTTCTCAAGTACCGCATTGACAAACCAGCCTGTAGCCTTGTCAGCGGTCTCTTTTCCAATGTTGAATATGTGACCAATGGTCACGTAGCACACGCCATGAGCAAGGCAATATAAACCAACAGCAACCTGGGCCTCAACGGTTAATGGGTTGCCTCAACCAAGTGGATCCTGTTGCAGTTTGTCCCGCAGTTGGTTTGATAACCACTCAAAGTCGGCCAACGTCATTCAAAAGTATTCCAAGAATCGCACAACTAGTATACAAGCGTCCTTCCAAGGCTCCCAGCAATCAGGGCAGGTGAAAGGTACACGTTTAGCACGGACATAGATTTGGGGTTTGGGTTCTTGCTGTGATTGATACCAGTAATAGAAGCCAGCGTGAAAGAGCAAAGAGTTGTGGAGTGGGATGGTCATATCCATGTAGAAGTAAGAGGTTTGGGTTGCTGTTGGTTGGTTGGTAGGCGGACAGAAGAGATCTTTTCTTTTTTTTTGCGCTGGTTTTATAACTGCAGCAGCCTTTGAAACTCTTTTGAAAAATGTTTCAACTTTTTTTTTATTAAATTTTTAATAGCGGGCGTATTCAGATACTTTTCAAAAAGTTTTCAAATAACTTTCAAATATGTGTTTATAATTGCTACCTATAAATGCCTTTTAAAACGCTTTGAGTTTTTTTTGTAAGATTTGAAATAGCCCCACTATTAATTTCTTATCAAAAAAGTAATTCAATTAATTTTCAAAAAAGTTGCAAAAGCAGCCCAATTATAAAAACGGAGACCCCCAGCAGATGAAACTTCAAAATTTCCTGCTCACGTGCTCACGCCACCTAGGAAGAATCCCAAAGATCCATCCCTGCCATCCCATCCCACCCCAAACGCCACCTCCAACTGGTTTCCTGGCCATGACGCGACCGCCTTACATTCCATTGCTCTCATGTGCCGTGTACTTGCACTGGAAGCAATTGAATGACCAGGAATCCAATGACCTTGTCTACACGCACAACCCGCATCCTTTTTGAACGGCCCAAGCGCTGGGAGCCATGGGAAGACAACTGCGTCCTGGTAGTGCAATGCTTGGAATTCTTTTGCATGACACAGGCCAGCTTCATCTGGCTCTGGGACCCATATGGGAACTTATGTATGGACCCGCATACAGGATTGGGACTATAGGCTGTAGTGTGGTTTCATTCTGTTTCATCATGTCTGTTACTATTATTTTTTAATTTGAATTTTCAAATCAACCCGGAGGTTTGATTTGAAATGCTTTTGAAAAAAAAAAATCACAATTGCTTATTAAAAATTAATAAGAAAACATCTCAAAAACTTCTTAAAAAATGAAATAAAAAGTGTTTCAAAAGTTGTTTATAATTGCTGCCTTATCCCATCCCAATAAATTCTTATTGTTGTTACTCTCAACCATATCAAAATTTTAGAAATGTGCATAGTTTTTTTCTGAATACCTTGGGTGGATCTTTTTTTTTCTTTTCAAACAGTCTTATTGAGATAAATGTGTATATACGCTGCTTCAACCATCACAAAGTGCAACCATCAATTGAATCTGCTTCAAGTCAACTTGATATGAAATTGTAAATCTTTCCTTATGCTTAGCAAGTTAATTGATGGGGAAGACCTCAGACAGACAAGTTTGCAGGTGTCAAATCTACTCAGTAATCAATGGTTCAATAAGGTGAAGTGTAAAGAACTCAATATATCAGGGGAGTTTGTTTGTGTCACTCAGTTAATATTTTTGAAATCGAGTAACTGAATTTTTCAAGATTGAAATGAGAATGTTAAGAGAAAGTAAACAAAATAAATCCCACAAGGGAACAACAAACTGAAAGAGGGACCGTTATTTATACCAAAACTGGTGTATGCGTCCAAGTTGACGCGTCTTGAGTTTGGTCCCAGTTTTACCACATGAGACAAAAAAATACATGATTTTAAAGAAAAGTATGTAGGAAAAAATGTATTTACAACAAAAATGGAATCTATCCAAAAAGATTGATCCAAAAACGATCATCTTGAGAGGATGTACCAAACCAAGGGTTGTCAGGGCAAAGCTCATTTCTCAGAAACTGAATTTTGATTTTCTTGAGTTTTTGGGACCGTTTTCTCTCATTGTTGACATGAAGGTTGCGCTTCGTGGATAGACTCTGGGACTTGGGTTAAAAGAGAGGCTGAGAAATACAATTTTTGGAAACTGGCTGCCGTACATAATCTGGTTCTAATTCCAAGATGAGAGGACCTCCAAAATTCTGCCTGAAAGTTGCCTGTCACTACCAGAAAATTTGATTCAACTGCCACCAGTTGACATGCAGTTACTTTGATTTAACTGGTGTGATACTTGAATCTTACTCAAAGAATAATTCAACCTAACTTCAATGCACAGTCACTTTGCATTGTGCACAGTGACTGTGCCTGAAAAGTTTTTTTGGATTAAATTTGAAGTAAAGGGGGTAGTAAGATGGGATTAGCCTGCATGTCAACTGGTGGCAGTTGAAGCAGATTTTCTGGTAGTGTGTGTAGCTTCTCCAATCCAACTTTGCTGTGTCATGTGGGGCTGGGGAAGACTGGCCAGACAAGTGACACACACCTTATACATACCAATCAAGGGATCAAGTTCATGGATGATTGAGATGTTTCCGCCTCCCAGTGTTGTGTTTCCCCATTATTTTCCCGAAATTATTGTTAAGGCCATTGGAGAGGTTTGGTTGAGGATGCTCATTACAAATCTATCTGCCACCCGTGTTGGAGGCATGTAGAAAGAGTCAAGGGCCAGTGCACAACTTTCTTGAGTTTTGGAAGATGACATGAGTACATCGTCCAAGTTCAACTGTTCCCTGGAAAACCTGGGCAGGCAGTTGATGTTATGTGCCGTTTTGGTCTGTACACCCATGATCTAGCCTTTGGCAGTGCTATTATTTGTTTAGACCATAATTGATTCATCGTAAAACGCTGTTACATGAGTGCGAACTACTACATAGTCTAACTGTTCCCGGGACGGACCATAGCCGTGCCATTTCAGTCTTGTGGGACTAATCTTCACAGAAGCACTCTGCTACTTGCTGCAGGGACAGTATCTAAATTGTTTTGGGAGTATTGAAAATTGGAAAATGCTGTTATGGATAACATGTTTGAGCTAATTCCAGGGATAGCGATGCGGCTTGTAACAGAACGGAATGAGGAAGAAAAAAAGTCCGGATTTTCTTTATAAGCAGCCTGCTGGTTTTTGCTACTGACACCCTACCATCCATCTACCCTCCTCATCAGCGGTTCTGGAAGAGATATCCCTTCATACTAGATAGCTTCTTTGCTCAAGGGTGGGTATGTACCTTCTTTTTCTGATAGCAAAAACCTGACATGCAATAATATAGCAGGAAAAATATTTTGACAATTCTCTTGATATCCACTCCTCAACGAGTTCCCAGATCCCAGATTGCATAATCCAGGTGAGCTACCATCTTGACCTGTTTTCAATACAATACGGTGCTAGAGCCTGAAGTGAGTCTCTATGGCTAGTTAATTTTGCCAGGATTGTTCAGGGGATGTTAACTAATTGCTCATTCCTACTTGAGACCAGATATTCTGATTTAGAGAGAAACAAAATACTCACAGCAAACAAACTCGCCGCTACAATGACCCACCATTCTTATCTCCTAGCTCTCATGTCATTCTGCATGTTCCTGGCGCCAAAGATCTTGGGATCTTTTGAGACTCCAGAGGACATTCAAGAAGAACTGCACAAGTTTACGGGGCTTTTGGGGGCTTGATAGCGGCACGCCCAAAGGGCGTGCGCACGCCCCCCCAAACGCCTAAAAAAAAAGGCGTGCGGGGGCTGCACGCCTTTTTTTTAGGCGTGCAAACTCCCGCACGCCCTCCCCTGCATGCCGCACGCCATGTGCACGCCTACAATAGGCGTGCACATGGCGAGCAGGCGTGCCAGACAGGCGTGCAGAGCCTGCACGCCTGTCTGGAGGGAGTGCAAAGCCTGCACGCCCTTTGGACAGGCGTGCAGGCTTTGCACGCCTGTGGGCTCACGTAAGCCTCTCGATTCGAGAGGCTTACGTGAGCCGCGGTACCCTTATAAGGGTACCGCGGTACCCTTATAAGGATACCAAAGTACCCTTATAAGGGTACTTCGGTACCCTTATAACGGTACAGGTACCCTTATAAGGGTACCAAAGTACCCTTATAAGGGTACCAAAGTACCCTTATAAGGGTACCAAAGTACCCTTATAAGGGTACTTCGCGTACCCTTATAAGGGTACGGGTACCCTTATAAGGGTACGCGAAGTACCCTTATAAGGGTACGGGTACCCTTATCGCCGGGCTCACGTCAGCCTCTCGATTCGAGAGGCTTACGTGAGCCGCGCGATCGGGACTACGTACACCGTAGCTCCGATTGCGCGGCTCACGTAAGCCTCTCGAATCGAGAGGCTGACGTGAGCCAGCCCAGGTCAGTTCCGCTGGAATTGACCTGGGCGCGGGTACCGAAACCCGCCACCAACCACACAAACCCGAGCCCACGCACCGCACCCCCACTCAACGGACCCACCACCGCGGTAAGCCCCCCCCCAGGCCCCACTTTTGGGCAAAAAGGGGCCTCCTGGGCCCCTTTTTGCCCCAAAAAAACCCACCCAGGGCCTTGTGTTGGTCCAAAAGGGGCCTGAAGGGCCCCTTTTGGACCAACAGAAGGCCTCATCAGACCCCCAGACCCCACATCAAGCCCAAAAGGGGGGGTGGGCCTTTTGTTGGTCCAAAAGGGGCCTGAAGGGCCCCTTTTTGGCCCAAAAAAAGGCCTCATCAGACCCCCAGACCCCACATCAAGCCCAAAAGGGGCCTGCCAAGCCCCATTTGGGCTAATTACAAGCTCCGCAGCCCTAAAGGGGCATGCTTGGCCCCTCTTGGCCTTAAAAAAGGCTCCAGAAACATCCCTCCAAGCCACCCAAAAAAAGGCAAAAAGGGGCTAGCCCCCTCAATTAAATAAAATCCCCAAAGGGGTTTTTGAAGGAAAATCATGCAGCAAATGGCCATGATGAACATATACTTAAAAACAATAATAAGGTTTTCAAACAACAACAAATAAAATCACCACATATTTTCAACTTTTGTCCCAACAACCTGGCTGCACATTGAACTGACGTAACTCATTTGGATTTCAAAATAGATTGCAATCAATCACTTGATAAAAAATACTCCCTACAGCCACAATGGTGATGTCATCCGACAAATGTAAGATACTTTCTCCCACAATTTATGTTCCAAAAAAATCATCTGATTCATTTTCCTCTTTCTGCAATTCCAGTGCTTGCACTCTGGGAAAACCTTCACCAACTATCACTTAACAATTATTGGAATACGGAAGAAAGAAACCTCCTTTCTCAAGTGGGAGAAAGGCTCAAGAAATCTATAGAATCATCTGATTCAGAGGATGAAGGCCCTCCAAAACAATCCACTTCAACAACCCAGCCAGCCATAATCCCCCGACCATCCCCAACCAACCCACAACAGTCGTCCAATTCCGTCAACAACACTCCTGCCTCTAAGTCCCATCGCATTTTGGCCGGTGGCTCCAGGGTTTCTGAAGACACCCTGTATCGTCAAGTCAATTACCCTGAATCCACTCCTCCCCCTCCCCGGAAAAACGCTCAAGGCCACTTTTCAACCCTCACTGCAGAGGGGGACCAATTTCTTGAGTCCCTCCAACCCCATCTCACCCAAAAAGGCCAAGCGCGTTCACCTTCACCAATTCGGCAACGACGAGACAAGACCCCCTTCAACCGAGAAGCATGGTTAGCTGAAAAAAGGATTCGCCAGCAAGAACAGATGACTTACAATTACCGTCACAGTTCCTATCACAACAATATGCCTGCTAACTGGTCAAACTACGCCGAATTATCTGACCGAGATGCTGAAGGAGAGACGGATAATGAAGATGCCATGGATTTGGACCCTGAAGTTGGCAGTAGTCATCCCAAATCTACCGTGGTCTCCAGCAGGCCGCCAAATCTGTCTAAATCCCTCTTTGTCGATAGCCGCCATTACCCAAAGCCTCCTGCTACCAATTCAGCCACTTCCTTATTTACTCCCCATCCAACTGCTGTTCGCCCAGCTCCCAATTCCTTGGCCGAAATTAAAATCCGCCACATCCCCCAGTCGACAGCACACAAAGAGCCAGAAGGATCCCAACCATCGGCTACCCGGTTTGACCCAGTCACTGTTCCCAAAGCCAGTATGTTATTTGGTTCACTGAAACTGTCAATATTGTTTGTCCAATACTGACAATTTTTTATTGCATTCCGCAGCCAACACCGATCTATTCCGAGGAACTCAATTGCTTTCCCCAGTAGTTGCCAAAAGGCTCAACTCCGCCCCTCCAGACAAGCGGCCGAACAAATCAATGACTCCCACGATATCCTATCACATATCCCGTATCATCACTTTTCTCATCCCTCTCATAACACCTCCCCCTGACAAACCACAGAAGGAAATGAGCCACATATGGAGGAACTTGGAATTGACTCTCCAGATGTGCGAACGAGGTAATTGCTTCCCAAAATCTATCATTATATATATAGACATTGTGACTCATGATGAACTAACATCTAATTTCACAGCCAACATATTAAATGTCTACAATGCTAATTCCGACCCCCTGATAACAAAAGACATGCTCAACGAGTCACAAGTCGAGGACTTCCAGAAAGACCCACGGCACGCCAAAGTCCACTTCCTGGCTGGTCCTATGTCAACAATCCTCTCTCCAACAAAGACTGCCTACAGTCGCTTCGGCAACACGATAAAAGGAGTTCAACTGTTACGATATGGACATAAGCCAAGCGAGGGTTGGTCTCCACCTCCTGGACAGTCATCTCTCGCCATGCAAGCTCTGGCCTCCTTCCAGGAGGCATACGTAAATGTTCCCCAAGAGATGGGGCTTGCTGTTGGTGGCAAGGACGGACTGCCTCTTGTGATGCAGCACCTGTACGGGGCAATGGCGGCTCTGGCTCAACTGTGTTGTTTCGGCGAAGCAAAACGGGCCCTCACAAAAGTTCACGAGCGGACCACGGCACACGCTTCGGTACAATTCAGTATGCTTGCAGGTCTTCTTGTCTTTGGGCCCATCAACATGTTCACATCAACTTTATCCGGTCAAATGACAACAAACGCATCACGGGCGCTTCTTGAATTGGGGTGCAGTGTTGCGGAGGCGAAACATAACAACGGAACCTATAGTCGACTGTCTCCAACATTCTTGGATAAATTGAGGCTTGAGTTTCTCTGTTTCTTATCTGCAATGGGTTTTGGAAACGCAGACACAAGTGTTGGGTTCCATTCTTTGAAAGACTGGAAGTTCATACATGATGAGTTCCATAAGCAGTTTTCCTACATTAGAGTAGCCAATATCATAGGTGCAGATCTTGAATTAGCCCTGTCAAAATTTTAAACATGAATCCTGCTCATTTTATTATTCCATATGTGGTACTTGTTTTTTGGCAACAGCTGACCTTTGGTTTGTCTGATATATGGTTTATTGTGAATTGAAATTGTGTTTCCTATCCAATAAATCTCCAATACCCATTCCTCCTCCTGTCTTCCTACTTTACAGAGCTATTGTACCAAAAATTGGGGGATTTTGAATAACACCTCATATTTAGCACTTGAGAAATTCCTTTCTACTCTCTTGCCCTATCACCCAAAGGCCAAGGGGTCTGAACAGTGGAACAAAATTTAAGTACTGGCAATAGTGTTTGAGTGTGTAATTTTGTTCCCCCGCACATGAACGGTTGGCGTACATTGGCAATTTGATGATCTGGCCAGAATCTCCTCCTACTCAAATGATGTAACTTCTGTTTGGCTTGTCCAAATGGGCTCAAAAGTGGATCAGAAATTAAGTCTTGGATATAATTGTTTACTGTTATGAAAATTTTCCATATTGCGTGAGTGGTTTGCGCACAGCAGCCGTTTGAAGATTGGGCCAGAAGCTCGTGCTGCTCAAATGATGTAACTTCTGTTTGGCTTGTCCAAATGGGCTCAAAAGTGGATCAGAAATTAAGTCTTGGATATAATTGTTTACTGTTATGAAAATTTTCCATATTGCGTGAGTGGTTTGCGCACAGCAGCCGTTTGAAGATTGGGCCAGAAGCTCGTGCTGCTCAAATGATGTAACTTCTGTTTGGCTTGTCCAAATGGGCTCAAAAGTGGATCAGAAATTAAGTGATGGATATAATTGTTTACTGTTTTGAAAATTTTCCATAGCGCGTGAGCGGTTTGCGCACAGCAGCCGTTTGAAGATTGGGCCAGAAGCTCGTGCTGCTCAAATGATGTAACTTCTGTTTGGCTTGTCCAAATGGGCTCAAAAGTGCATCAGAAATTAAGTCTTGGATATAATTGTTTACTGTTTTGAAAATTTTCCATAGTGCGTGAGCGGTTTGCGCACAGGAGCCCTTTCGTGCGCAAACTGTTCAGGTGCTATTGAAAATTTTCATAACTGTAAAACATGATATCCATGACTTGATTTCTGATCCACTTGAAAATATTATGAGATGAAACCACAGGGGGGTCATAAAGTTCAAAGAGTGCAATTAAACTGAATCAACCTGGGTGTCTGCATAGAATACCAGATTATTTGACTAATGCCCTTTCAAAATGAATTTTACACATGAAAAAAGCAGAATAGAAGATTCATAAACGACTTAATCGAATTAATCAAAGTAGATCAGACAACAGGCAACCATGGAAGATATGATAAGTGATAGATTGAGCAAGATAGACAATGAAAAACCAGAGACACAAAAAAGGAGGCTACCTAATCACCTGAGATAATTACATGTCACATCTACCCCTGATGTGTGGCAAGATCACGAAAAAGGGCCACGGAGCTCTCTATCTTAACAAGCCAATCCCCTGCAGGCGAACTAGAATATAAGCAAGGGACGACTGGACGGGGGAAAGGCGTGATTCCACGTTTGACATTCACGAGGACCCAGTGATCGGGGTCAGAGTATAATAAGTAGATTGGATCCTTGGGGCGCTCACCAGGAGGTTTGGTGACTGGGAGAAAGGTCACATTGTTTTTGTTTTGAAGGCATACAATTGGCCTATTGTATGCATTTGCTGCCAGGGCGCCTTCGTCCAGTCTGGAAAGCCAATGATTTTTGGAAACCCTGTCATCACCCGGCTTTGGTTTGTTGACGTGGATCCTTTTGTAAACGTTGTTGTATGCTTGGGACCCCCCAAATTTTCTGGTCCAGACGGGTTTGTTGGTTTCCATCTCTTTGAGCAGATCACAGCGGACTTTGTACCACCCCTGAACTTGATAGGCATCATATTGAGGCTCCTGGGCCAAGGCATGAGCAAGGCAATGGTAGCCACAGTTGCCATCCCCAGGTGGGTCATAGATCGATTGCACATGCGCCAACATCCAAAGTGGTAGTTGCTGTTGGTGTTTTTCCTGAAATGCCATGTCAGCAGAAGCTACTATCTTTGGAGGGAACAGAACAGATGAAGATATAAACTCACTGAGATCCCTCGGCTCCCCAATGCCTGTTGCGGAAATTTTGATGTCAAAAACATGATCAGATAAACTCCAACACTAACAGAGAGTCAATGGAACATGATTTCCCCAAGAAACTAACGCTTCGGTCATTTCTTGTTACTGCAACATTTGCTACACTTTGAGTAGGTAGATGGTGGGATTCCTGCATTGATAGAAACAATAGAGTCAATTACATTGCTTATGGGATTCACAACAGCACGTCCTTAAAGAAGCAATCACTTACCAAGGGGGGATCATTTCTCATTTGCCCTGCTTGATCTTCCAATTCTTCCCGTTGAAAAACAAATTCCACTTCTTCATCATCAAGTTCCAGAACCTGCATGGATAGAATGCATGGGTTCAATCACATTGGTTATAGGATCAAGAGCAGTGCATCCTCAAAGAATCAAATACATACCAATGGGGCATCATCTGCAGGTTGATCATGGGATCCCGCTGCTTCATTGTCCAAATCCGCAGCTTGATCATTGGTTTCTTGGCCTTGATGAACAAATACCTCTCCTTGATTGTTTGGTTCCTACAAATGGATGTGTTTTAAGCTGACTGATCTGACTTGAACCAATGATCCATTGTAAGAAACAAGGAGCTCACCGTATCAAGGTATTCCAAAGAGGATTCAGACGCTGCCTCTTTGCGGTCCAATTCCAATGATGATTCTGTCCCAGCCTCTTCAGCGTCCGTTTCCAAAGATGAATCGGACGCAGCCTCTTCACATTCAGCGTCCGGTTCCAATGATGCTTCTGAGCCTGCCTCCTCAGCCTCTGGAGCATAATCCATATCATTGTCACCAGTGAACAATGCAGGAAGGATTTGTGGGGTACTCTTGCGACTGGAAATCCTTGTCTTCTTAGAACAGGCACGCCTGGACCTCCTTTTCACCTTGGCCAAAGACGTTTTTATCTCCTCCTCCGCAATTTCAGCCGCAATGGGATCCCTCGTCCGTTTCCGTTTGCCCGCCGTTGCTGCCTTCTTTGCCTGCGACAATTTCTTGTTCCTAGTGCGAATTATTGAAGTGGGGGCCATTTGGACAACCTCACCGGATGCTGAGTTGGGGACCACATGTGTATTGCGGATAATCTTGCGGAACCTTTTGACAACATCTTTCAAGGCCGACGGGTTGTGTGTCCTCAAAATCTCCTGCTTCAAATCCTCAAAATCGGCATCAAAGCTGTATAGATCACCAGCATTGGGCTGCAGCCAAGGTAAAAATGTCAGTTGTCTCCTTGACAAACGCACGCAACAACACAAGCAAGAAATAATGACTTACATCCCCATCCGGGTTGTATGCCAGAACCCACTGTGAGTGGAAGTCCTCAGGCTCCAGGTTGCCCTTCTCGTCCAATATAGCGGCCATTTTGTGAGCACAGGGGATGCCCATTGAATTGGAGAAAGTGTCGGTGCACTGGTGGTGGGGTCGGCTTGGCCCTTCCGGATTTTACACAATTTGGCATACTCGGTCACAGCCAATTTCAAGGCATGAGTGGAGACTGTAGTATGGAGAGGCTGAAAGACTTTTGGCAGGCCAGACAGGCCCTTGACCGACTCGTGGTTTAGATGCTGGATGCAAGTGTCAATCTGGTGATCGACTGCCGCTGCTAGCGTATCAAACACGTGGGCCATTGACCCTCTGCTGTTCTTGACGTACAGCTTGAGGAAGCTGTGTCCTGATTCGGCGCGAGAGGAAGAGATGTTGCCGAGGTGTGGAGTTTTTCCAGCCCAGCGAGCCATGAAGAGTTTGCGAGCAGGGATGATGTTTTTGGTGATGTAATCAAGAACCTGTGAGCGATCCGCAAGAGTTTTTTCCAGGTTTCTCCAATGGATCTCATAAGAGTCCTCGTCGGTCGCATACACCACTGAGTGCCACTTCTTAATGAAATCCTCCCACAAACCATCATCATTTGAGAATTGTCTTTTGCAATTGGCCACAATGTTCTGGTCAATGTGCCACAGGCAGACATTCAATGTGGCATCGGGAAAGGTTTTTGCTAGTGCGTTTCGGAGGGCTTTGTCCCGATCAGTGACAAAAACCTTTGGAGTTTTGTTAGGCTTCCAGACGGATCTAAATGGGGAGATCAATCATATCAATTTTTCTGACACATATTTTGGGCAGCCATGACCCCCAAGTGGCTATTTACCTTAGTTGCTGAATGGCCCAAAGGTAGGCTGAGTCGGATTCAGACCTCATGAAGCAAAACGCAATGGAGAATGATTGGTTGGTCGCAGTTTGGCCAACCACGTGGAGAAGGGGATAATTGCAGAGATTTGTCTTGTAGGTCGCATCAATGACTGCAATGTGATGGAATCGCCTGGCCAACTGGATGGCCGCTGGGTGGGCAAAAAACAGGTAGAGGAGCTCCCCTTCTGGATTGTGTTCATAGTGATGAACCCAGTTGGATGAATTGACCGCATGGATAAGATACTGCATTGGCTCCATTCCCTGCATTTTCTCCCGTAGCTGACCTGCCTTGCAGTTGTAGATGGTGCGGCTAGAAACCAATCGGCCTTCAGAGTTGGAGAGCTGGATGGCAATAGATCGGGGTTCCATACCAAACGAGGAGAGCCGGGCGACCTCTTTCTGCCCAAGTGAACTTAGCTTCTGGTGAATAACTTCAAAGTTCGGATTGATCACTGAGTGGTTGTGGGGGATTGAAGCTGATCGCAGATGCCACACGCGTGAGGTCGCAGCCTGAGCACAAGAGATGTGCCCCGAAATGCGGAATGGACAACCAATTGACTTGCTTCTTGAATCTCTTTTACGCAAGTCCTTATCAACGGAGCGATCCTTTCCTCGTAGAGAGCATCCAAAGTAGACATTTTTGTTTGCTTTCGAGTTCACCACTGTCAGCTTGTACCCATGTGAACTTGACCACTTGTGCACAAACAGTTTCAAATCGTCCAGAGAGTGAAAAGAGTGTTCTGGGGGAGGTGCCATTGGTTCTATTGAATTGAGATATCAGTATCCAAATATCATAATGCCTAAATGGATGAGCCTAACTACTGACCCCCAGAATAGTCATATGACTCAATTTCGGATTTATTGAGGGTTGGTGGGTCTTTTTTTGAGTTGTCAACATATGGTTGTTGTTGAATGTGCATCTCCGTGGATTGAATACCTGAATTACAGAGGGAAATGGGTGAAAGTAGAAATAGGCGGTAAGCTATCTATTCATCTGATTTGAATAGTCAATTGATTGAACACACGAGTGTGGGGTGCTGGAGGTGATTCCATCATCGTTATGTCCTTGGATGTTGAATGACCAGGCACGGGTGGAGTGGGGCAGACATTGGTGAACTTGGTTGAAGAAGTGGCATGTCAATAGATGATGAGTGCTGGGAAGGAGACAAGGCCAAATGGCTAGTGTTGAGGGCTCGGAGTGGAACAGTGGGCGAGGTAGTGTTGAGGGCTGGGAGTGGAACAGTGGGGGAGAAGATTTGGTGTGACCCCCCAGGTGCTTGACTTGACAAGGGATGCATTGATTGCTAAGTTTGAAAAATGGAGACGTTGTTAGTGCATGTATTATACCTATTTGTACTTGGCACTACCTACATGAGATGGTGCCTCGTTGAGCGGAACCAGAGAATCATCCATAGGTTGCTGAATTGGAATCATGAAGGATGTAATGAGGTCACAACATAGAAGATTTGGAATTCTTTGAAGGAAGAATGAAATTGGGGACTGCTTACTTGATTGGAGCTAATCCACTGTTGATAAAAGGGCTGGGTAGAGTGCCCAATGGGTATGCCGGTATTGATGCAATTGGAGTTTGGGAAATATCCACGCATGGAGTTGGTCTGTGAATATGCCATGGAGATGAAATACCCAGAAGGATGAAATAAAATCAGGGTGTGCTCTGTAAGGGCCTGCTTAACTAGAGCTTACATTTTGTGTGACTAGACTGACCGGCTCATTCACATTTGGTGGCATGTTTGCCCCGCCACTGGTTGGGTTGCTCTGGTATGATAACGCGGTCAAACCTGACATAATGCCTTGATTGGCATTTGCCCAAGAGTTTTGCTGTGGGAAAAGGGGGGTGATTGAAAGGAGTCAGTCAGTAATTTATTACTCTAATAATGAGTGATGCAACTGTAGCTCAGAGGATGCCTACTTGGAGTAAGTTCGACTGTCCGTAATAACTGGTTGTTGTGGGCACATTCACATTGGTGGGACGGGAGGCGTTTGCTTGGTATGCAGCGATGTTTGGGTTGAAAAATTGATTGGCATTTTCCCAAGAGTTTGGCTGTTGTAATTTTGCAAAGATTCAAAGTGGTCAGTCAATAATTTTTTGAATTCATAGTTAGTTGTGCAATAATAAGTGAAAGGTTGCCAACTGGGAGTAATTGGGCCCCGCCATAAAACATAGTGTTTGTTGGCTGGTATGGATGGGTAGACTGGGTGACATTTGATGCGTCCAAAGAGACATTTGCATTGCCATAATGAAGTGGACCTGCCTGTTTTATTTAAACAAAGTCATTAACTATTCTGATGAAGAGTCGTGCAACTATAACAGAATGGTTGCCTACTGGGAGTAAGTTGGCCCCTCCATAAGAAGCAGTTGGTGGTGGCAGATTCGATTGCCCAGACTGGGCATCAATTTGTGGGTTCGTAGAGACGATTGGATGGCCATATTGAAGTGGCACTCCCTGCTTTATTTTAACATATAATCATAGTTAATATTTCTCTAAATCCCCAAATAAGCCAGTGAGCTGAAAACAGAAATGTGCTTACCAAATTGGGCGGGACACTATTGAATAGGCAGTTTGGATTGGCATAAGGGATGCCATTGTTTTTTGGTGAAAGTGGTTTGGGTTTGACATGGTTTCTGTCTATTTTGAAGCGGAGTGTCGAGCTGTTTGGTGATGTGAAGACTGCCGTGTCAGCTTAATATAACTCAAGACAATGATTGGGGTTCCTTTGGCGTGTTTTTGATTGGCTTGCACAGTTGTTTCTGCCATTGGCACCCCATTTGAGCACTTTTATTTGGCTTGGGGGGCTTGCAGGCTTTTAATTTAGCCCAAAGGGGGCCCCGCAGGCACATTTTGGGCTTGATTGGGGGGCTGGGGGGATTATGGAGCACTTATGGAGCCTTTTGGGGCTATGTTTGGGGTTGTGCGTGCTTTTTGTAAGCCCAAGAGGGGCCCAGCATGGCTGCGGAGCATGTAATTTAGCCCGAGGGCCAAAGGAAGCCCCTTTGGGGCTGCGGAGCTTGTAATTAGCCCAAATGGGGCTTGGCAGGCCCCTTTTGGGCTTGATGTGGGGTCTGGGGGTCTGATGAGGCCTTTTTTTGGGCCAAAAAGGGGCCCTTCAGGCCCCTTTTGGACCAACAAAAGGCCCACCCCCCTTTGGGCTTGATGTGGGGTCTGGGGGTCTGATGAGGCCTTTGTTGGTCCAAAAGGGGCCCTTCAGGCCCCTTTTGGACCAACACAAGGCCCTGGGTGGGTTTTTTTTGGGCAAAAAGGGGCCCAGGAGGCCCCTTTTTGCCCAAAAGTGGGGCCTGGGGGGGCTTACCGCGGTGGTGGGTCCGTTGAGTGGGGGTGCGGTGCGTGGGCTCGGGTTTGTGTGTTTGGTGGCGGGTTTTGGTACCCGCGCCCAGGTCAGTTCCAGCGGAACTGACCTGGGCTGGCTCACGTAAGCCTCTCGATTTGAGAGGCTTACGTGAGCCGCGCGATCGGAGCTACGGTGTACGTAGTCCCGATGCGCGGCTCACGTAAGCCTCTCGAATCGAGAGGCTGACGTGAGCCCGGCGATAAGGGTACGAAGTACCCTTATAAGGGTACTTCGCGTACCCTTATAAGGGTACGGGTACCCTTATAAGGGTACCGCGGCTCACGTAAGCCTCTCGAATCGAGAGGCTTACGTGAGCCTACAGGCGTGCAAAGCCTGCACGCCTGTCCAAAGGGCGTGCAGGCTTTGCACGCCTTCCAGACAGGCGTGCAGGCTCTGCACGCCTGTCTGGCACGCCTGCACGCCTGCTCGCCATGTGCACGCCTATTGTAGGCGTGCACATGGCGTGCGGCATGCGGGGGAGGGCGTGCGGGAGATTGCACGCCTAAAAAAAAGGCGTGCAGCCCCCGCACGCCTTTTTTTTAGGCGTTTGGGGGGGCGTGCGCACGCCCTTTGGGCGTGCCGCTATCAAGCCCCATAAAATATCCTGAATAGTCCACTTTTCATTAGTTTCACCTATAGTCATTCACAGAAAACATAAAAGGACATAAAAACATTCCACTTACTCTTTTCACAAGACTTTATCATCATCACCTCTTTCACAAAACTACAAAAGATAAAAAGATTTCATCAGCTCTTATCATTCAACTCATAATCTATTCTTGATCACTTCCACTCTATCACATTCTTACTTATCTTATCTCATCCACTACATCATATCAAAGATCCACGCACACTAAAGGTGATATTGCTGAAGAAGAAAGTTGATCTAAGCCTGATACAAGACTACTACATATCAGTTTTTTTTTCTATCATTAGTTAGCCACAACAAATAAATAAGTTTGTTGTGTTAGCTCTTACGTAGTATATTAGAGGGGCAGGTCTTTCAAACCACCCGTAACAGTCATAATAGTTCATATATAGTTGAAATATTATCTCAGTTATTTTCCCCTCACAGGACTGCCAACCCATCCCAAAAGGAGTTCTCACAGCGGGGACGCTTGATTGGTTGGTTGTCATCTGTCCTTTCCACCTCATCCTCCCTCCTCCTCTTACCCTTCCCCTTCTTGAGGAACCCTTTTGGCTTTGGGCCAAACATGTCTTTATAGGGTGTTTCAGTGTAAGACTGGTCGTTTTGCCATTCACAATCTGTCAGCCCTAGAGATACTTCAAAGTATCCCAAGGACTGCTATTTTTATATTCAACTCACTTATATCTTCTGTAATATTAATAAATCCTTGAATATTATTGCAGAAATGGATTTCTGATGTAAATTTATGTAGGGTTACCCACTGAGAGTACCCCTGAATTATTACTCCTTATGGTACTTAGGCCATTCTCAAAGTACCACGGAGAAACTACTACAAAACATTAAAATGTAAAATATTTAACATGCTAATACATAGTATAAGCATATTTTTGGCGCAGAGAAAGAACATAAACAAGTTTGTGAAACAACTCAAACCTTGTCTTCCTTGGCTGAGAATTTATTTCTATGGGAAATATACTACTTATTAGATATTCCCTTATTGTAGAAATAGAATTACCCTTTCCCATGAAAGTGTGGGTAAATTCTTTAATTCATTATCCTTATTAGTGTGGCTTCATGAGTAAATGGTTCATAAATATACTCATGATGTCATGGGGACAGGATAATAAATTTTCACATCCATAGAATTGGCCACAAATCTTCACGTAGAAGTTTGTGCTCATTCCCTGGCTTGTTTAAACTCCCAGAGGCTCCTCATGGCGCCCAAAGGGACCTCTAGGCCTTAAAAGGAAGGCCTCTGACGCCCAAAGCTGGATTCCTCAGCCTATTCACCCACATACTTAGTTATAAACTCAGTATAAGTGAGTATTCTCCTCCTACTTTTAGAGTAGTGTTCCTCTATCTAAATCCTTTCCCACTGGAGCTTTTAGCTTGCATTATTATCCCCAATTACTGCGCCTAAATCCTCCTTAAAAATAGTAGCTGAAAGACCACCACCTCTGCCTGCAGCCATTCTGTCACGT